>JAAGAY010004478.1:55819-119342 GCA_011801015.1 Ardeotis arabs
GGGGGGGGGGGGGGAGCTGATCCCCTTCCCCCGGTGCCTGCGTGCGTGCCCTTGTGACGCCCTGTGCGTGTGTGCGTGTCCCCCGCAGCCCGTCTGCGCGCGTGTCCGTGTGCCTGTCTCGCGTGTCTGTGCGGCGCACTGGGTGCCCGTTATCCCCCCTGCTCCCGGGATTGCTGCGACAGGTGCGCTGAGTAGCGCGGTAACTTGTTTCCACTGGATTGCAATGCTGATACCTGGAATCACTTTAAAATAGACGGATTTATTGCTAGCCGCGCTTCACAGCTTGACTAGAAACAAAGGCAGCGTGTACCTGAGGATGAGTGTAGGAATGACACCTGGCTGTTTCTGCTTCAGTCATAAAAACAAAGACTAATTTAGGCTTCAACACATCGCTGGAGACTGTCTAGTCCAAGAAGCCGTATGTAGCCCAGCATGAGTACCCAGCAAAACATGGGCAGAGGGTGTGGGAATAGGACAGGTCCAGCAGAACTTGGAAACTAGTACCTTGGTTTGAGAGCAGGACTTGTTTTGACTTTTTTTTCTTAAAAGGCAGAACTAACTCTTCTCATATTTTTCATGTGTAAATGCTGGTGTCTTTTGGAAGTGTGTTGTGGAGGATACCATGTTAATCCAAAACCGACTGACTCCAAAGCAGTTATTTATGAGTGGGGAAGAATACAGAGTCCTGCCTGTTACTTTCCTCTGTGGCAGCGTGATTCAAGCTCTGTTTAAAACTTACAACACTGAAGAGCTAGATCTGTCTGTGAAGAGAAGCCAGACACAGTAGTTGGGTGTGCTGCCTCTTTGTTTGATGCTTTCTCAGTGCTAATGCTGGGGTTTGCAACCATAAAGGAGACTGTTAACAGGTTTTTGGGTCTAGACTGTTAACATTTTTTCTCTCTGAGATAGCAATGATCTTTTCTCTCTTTCTTTTGTAGAACATGATTTCAAGAGATAAGGAGTTTTCAGAAGATAGCAACTTTTCGCAAAAAGCCAGCACCAGCAAGCTGCCAACAGATGCGTCTCCTGACTCTAAATGCCCCATCTGCTTGGATAGATTTGACAATGTTGCATATCTGGATCGCTGCTTGCATAGGTTCTGTTTCCGCTGTGTCCAGGAATGGTCAAAAAACAAAGCAGAATGCCCTCTCTGCAAGCAACCGTTTTATTCCATTTTCCATACAATTCGTGCTGAGGATGACTTTAAGGAGTACGTACTCAGCCCTTTAGAACACAGCTCTTTTGCCAGCCCGGATGGCCAGAGGTTTCGGTACCGTACCACCATGACAGGGCCACGCCGCACTGGTATTTCCCCTTCCCGGAGGACGCTGTCCCCTCCAGATAATGGAGTATTGTTTGAAGGGTTGTCGAGAGAACCAGTGCGGCAGAGAGATGGAGAGATTCAGCAGATGATAAGGAGGCTGGCGTCAAGGAGGCAGGCTAGCGCAGAGGGCAGATCTCTGCGGCAGATTCAGGAGGAGGACATGATCAGCTTCCGCAGAGCTCTGTACCGTACTGGTGTGCGCATTCGTAGTATTCAGGATGGTGGTCGCTATCGAGACATTTCAGCAGAGTTCTTCCGCCGCAACCCCGCTTGCCTTCACAGGTTGGTTCCTTGGCTGAAGCGAGAACTTACAGTCCTGTTTGGTGCCCATGGATCTTTGGTTAATATTGTACAGCACATTATCATGAGTAATGTGACTAGGTATGATCTGGAAAGTCAGGCCTTTGCTGACGATTTAAAGCCATTTTTGTTAAATCGGACTGAACACTTCTTACATGAATTCATCAGTTTTGCTCGTTGTCCTTTTAACTTAGAAGCATATGATCAACATGCCAATTATGATTGTCCTGCACCATCATATGATGAAGGAAGCCACTCAGACTCATCAATTATTACAATATCTCCAGATATGGCTTGTTCTCAAGGACCAGGTAACAGTTTGTCTGTGACTGGTCTTGGTCAGGCTCCCTGGGATGATGAAACTCCGGGGCCTTCCTATTCTGTTTCAGAAGGGGTTCGTGCAACCATAGCTTCTCCTCTGGGGACATCAGAAAGTTCTGATGAGGACTCTGCTACAAAGAGTCAAAGAGCCAAACTGCGGACACAGTTACAGGCTAATGCTGACTCAAATGACAGTGACTCTTCCTCAGACAATTGTGTTATTGTTGGGTATGTTAAGCCGTTAGCTGAGAGGACACCAGAAGTGGTTGAGCTGTCCTCAGACTCAGAGGAGTCCATCAGGGAAGAGGAAAGTGAAGATGTGAAGAAGCAGCAGCCAATCCAGTGTCGCAGCTGGAGCGATAGTGAACGAAGCAGGAGTTTCTCGCCACATTCCCCCACATATAAGGAGGATGTAGGTAGTTGTAGAAGCTCTTTATCTCTTGCAGTTGCGAAGACAGAGTCAAAAGATGGTGAAAAGAACAAGTATAAAGTAAAAGATCTGTCTCCACAGGACTTGAGCTGGAGCCCTTCTCCAGGGAGTGACACAGTATGCTCCCCTTGGAATCACAGGCTACCTAGAAAGGAAAAGTCCAGGAGCCCACAGTCCTGTTCACGGAACAGTCGAGGCAGTCATGGCCATCGGTCTAGGAGGGAGCATCGTAGCAAAAGCCAACTTAAAAGGAGACGATCGAGAAGCAAAGATAGCAGCAAAAATAGCAAAAGAAGCAGCAGGAGGTCGAGGGCTCATGACACCAGAGTCTCTCGAAAAAGCCAGAGGCGCTCACTAAGTTGTGAGAGCACTCCATCCAGAGAAGTAAGCAGATCACGATCAAGTAGCAAAGGCTATGGCAAAAGGAGATCAAGAAGCAGAGACAGTGATCGTTATTATGTAAGAGATAGTTATCAAAGTAGATACCAGTGGGGTTATGCTTCCTGTAGTCAAAAGGCGCTTGGAGATGGCTATGAATCTTCCAGCAGGAGGAGGACTCAGTCTAATGCTCTCTATTCAAGGCAATCTGCTAGTCCAGAATACAGGATACGATCATTTGTTGAAAGGACAGATCCGCATAGCCGGAGGGGAGTCAATCAGAGACACTGTTACTGTTATGAGAGATGCAGGTCAAGGAGTCGATCAAGCAACAGGTCCAGGACTCCTTCTGGAGGAACTAGCAGAATGAAAAGTGAAAAGCCTGGTGGAAAAAGGAAGTACAAAACTCGCCACTTGGAGAATGCATTCATGGAGAGCACAAGTCTAGAAAGAGAAAATGACCCTAGGAAAACTTTCCCAAAAATCAGTGATGGCTACAAAAATGAAGATAGCCTTTCAGACAATCGAGCAAGCAGTGAGACAAAGCGTAAGAAAAAGAAAAAAAAGATGAGGAGTCCAAGTGTGGAGATAGTCTATGAAGGAAAAATGACAGACACAACAAGGCATCTTAAAAAGAAAAAGAAAAAGCACAAGAAGAAACACCGGAAACATCACACGAGTAACTCGGCACATTCTTCTCTGGTGGTGATTACCATTGATAGTGATAGTAGCAAGGAGCCAGAAAATACCGAATGTAACAGCAGTATTACTTGGACAGGCACAACTCAGATGAATGAGAGGGAAAACAAGTCCTCATCTTCTTTTGTGGAAAGGACAGAATGTGAAGATGTTTATGGAGTTGGTGAGGAGACTGGAGGAGCCGCCCAAAACTACAGTATTCCTGCCAGAAAGGGAGACTTAGATGGTGACATTAAAAATGCTGATCTTGAACCTCAGGAAACAGCAGCTGATCGGAGTCTTACGATAGCAGATACCACCAGTAACACCACTCACATAGAAACTATGACCAGCTATGTTCGAGGAGCACCAGCAGCGCCTTCCAGTCAACTGCCTTCCCCCAGGATTTCCTTCCTAGAGTGTCCAGAGAGACGACCGTTGATACTAGAACTGCCAAAGAGACTTGTGAACAGATCCTCCTGGTTTGGTTTCCCAGAAGAAAAAATGTAGCGCAGTTTCCATGGAACACTTCTTAAAATTCTAAATTTGTTTTAACCTTTTTTCCCCTTGAGAACAAAACCACCTGATGTGATTTGTGTATGTTAAAAGATGTCTGGGAAATGTGTAGAACCTGTGAATGTGTATGCACTTTTAAGTCAAAGAAAACAGGATATTGTTAGTACGTAACTTTTAAAGTTTCTCAGAAGACTATTTGGATGTTCTAATTTCATAAAGCCATCCTGTATTCTTGTAGTAGGTAAAATATATCCATAGAGTATTTCAAAGTTTTGTCAAAAACAAATAACAAAAAGGAGCCCAAACCAAAAGCCAGGAAATGCATTTTATGGGGATAGCTCTTCTTAGACGAAGGAAAAATAGCTTAGTTTATAAAGAAATATTCAGGCTGAATTCTGCCATTATTTTTATTTGATTTAAGCTGCAGATCTCTGCTGAAAAGTAGTCAGCAATTTCTATGTAGATCTTCAATAGGACTTCCAGTAACGTAAAAGTGAGCTATGTCAAAATCTGAATAAAGCAATAAGAGGTTGGTGTTTTTTTTTTTTTTTAATGAATTCAAATGCGTGGACTGTGTACTTTGCAAAGAGAACATTTATCTTTCAGTTTTGCGTGTCTTACCAGAGCAGACCATTGGATGTTCGTGCTGTCACGAGTACTCCACATTGGAAGGGACTTTTGGAGGTTGTCAGGTTCCAGCCTTCACTGAAAGCAGGAACAACTGTGATGACATTGCTCAGGATTTGTTCAATTTTGAATATTCCCAAAGTTGGAGGGCCTCTTGGTGCTACTTTTTCTGATGTTTGAGTGGGAAATTTTTTTTTGGCAGATTTCTTTTTTGAATTTCCCTTGTTGCATCTGTGTCTTCTACCTCGTGTTCTGTTGCTGTGCAACTCCCAAGGAGCCTGTTTTCCTCTTCTGTATGCCCTACCACTACGTACTTGAAGACGTCCCTCTTGTCTGTAGCTTTGGCAATAAAAGCAGCAACTCCTGATGTCCTTGCTTTTGGCTACATTTGCCCTGCTCAGCTCATCCTAGATGTCCTGGTGCGTGTATGCACAAGGCACAGGAGTCAGGTAGGATTTTGTTCTCTGGATTTGGGCCTTCTCTGTGTGCACAGCAGTAGCTGTCAGGCTGAGCCAGGAAGTTGCCTTCTGTCTCTCCTGTATTACTGCCTGCATGAATGGTGGGGCTGACCTTGGCTGATTGCCTGCCAGATACCCCGCGAGCTGCTCTCTCACTTCCTCTCCTCCACAGGATGGGGGAGAAAATAAGATGGGAAAGCTTGTGGGTTGAGATAAGGACAGGGAGATCACTTAACGATTACTGTCACAAGCCAAATAGACTCAAGGGCAATTAATTTATTTTCTTGCTAATTAAAAATTTACTATGATCATGAGAATCAAAAGACAAAACTAAAACCACCTTCCCCTCCCTTCGCTCTTTCATTCCTGACTCTTCTACCACCTCTCCCTCAGCAGTGCAGGGAGATGGGCAATGGGGGTTGTGGTCAGTCCATAACACCCTGTCTCTGCTACTCCTTCCTCCTTACATTGCTCTTCTGCTCTAGCATGGGTCCTTTCTACAGGGTGCAATCCGTCAGGAACAGATTGCTCTAGTGTGAGTACCGCACAGAGTCACAGGTCCTGCCAGAAAACCTGCTCTTGGATGGGCTCCTAAACACAGGCTGCAGCTCCTGCCAGGAGTCTCCTCCTGTGTGGGGTCTCCATGGGCTGTAGCTTCCTTCAGGGTATCTACACCTGCTCCAGCTTGGGGTCTTCCACAAGCTGCAGTGAGGCTATCTGCTCCACTGTGGTCCGCTGTATGCTGCAGGGTTACAATTTGTGTAACCATGGTCTTCTCCAGGGACTGTAGGGGCATCTCTGCCCTGCAGTCTGGAGCACCTCCTCTTCCCTTTCCTTCTTCACTGACTTGCAGGGCTGTTTCACTCGTTTTTCTCACTCCTCTCACAGCTGTCCTGCAGTGTTTTTTACCCTTTCTTAAATATGTGTTGTGGTTTAGCCCTGGTCACCACAGTTTCTCTCTCAAACCTTCCCCTCCCCAGTGGGATGAAGGAGAGAGTTGGGAAGAAAGGAAAACTAATGGGTTGAGATGAAGACAGTTTACTAGAATAGCAAGGGAAAACGACAATAATAACAAAATATAAGGATACCAAAATATACAAAATGAACAATACATGATTTCTCACCACATGATGTCCCAATGACCAATACAGCCTGTCCTGAGCAGTGATGATGGAAATGATGGCTGAAATCTCTTTGCGTGTCTCACAGCTCACCCAGGGATAGGGGTCGGGTGACTACCTCTGCTTTTGCCTCTCGTTGTTCTTGTGATGTCCCTGGTTCCTCATCATCTTTTGCTACACAAACTGATTTTTTTGTGTATTTCTTCTGTACAGGGGCAACTGATACTGGCACAGGTTGGTTTTTTGGTTTATCTGCAGTACTACTTGACGAGCTTTGAGTAGCCACGGTGCCGGTCATGGGGGCTGAAGCAATTGCAGAACCCGTAGTGGGGACTGAGGTAGCCGCGGTGCCTGCCGTAGAGGCTGAAGTAACTGCAGTGCCCGTATCAGGAATTGGGGTAGCTGCAGTGCCTGTTGTGAGGGCTGAAGTGATCACAGCATCTGTAGTGGGAATTGGAGTAGCCGCAGTGTCTGTAGTGGGGACTGGGGTATCCACAGTGTCTGTCGCTGGGGTTGGAGTATCCGCGGTGCCTGCTGCCAGGGTTATGGCAGCCACTTATGGCAGTATTCTTAAATAGTTGTTCAAATTTAATCCAGATCAAGACCTGAGACAGCTGCAAGAGACCTGCCAGTGTGAACATGGTGGCTGGAGTATCCCAAGGGTATTCAAAATTCTCAAAAGCTGTTGAAATTAGCTTGGCAAAGCGCGGGAAGCTGTAAACAGATGTCCCCGCCTCGTGGCCTGGCTTCCCGGGCCAAAACAAGAGCTATAATTCAAAACAACACGCAGGAGATGGCTCCCAGAATACTCGGATGGAGCCAGCACTGCCTTCTCACTCTGCGTGCTGCCCACTGGCATTGAATACAAGTAGAGAACTGGTCCCGTTACCAGTCATTTCACCAAACCAGCCAGTGCCTCATAGCATAGCAGAGCAATACCTTTAATCCCAGAATCGATAAGCCATGCATAAACACCGACAAACAGCATACAAGTCAAGTAGGGTGCAGCTCTAAAAACAACTCCAAGAGCAAATGAAACAACATTGTGGGCAGTGATGGCCAAATCGACATACTTTTTTCAACACATGGTGTTCAAACCTGTCCTTATCTCAACCTTTCAGGCCTGACCGGGGGCTCAAATCTTGGATCCTCAGATTAAAGTTTGACCATCTTCTGATTGATCTAGTGAGGATCCTTTATGGCCCTGTGCTGGGCACGAAAAAGACTGTGATGGTTTAGCCCTAGTCACTGAGCAATCTTCTGTGTCCTGCACAGGGCAGCACCTGGTCTTTTTTTACAGAGGCCACCCTGCAGCATGCCTTGCTACTAAAACCTTGCCATGTAAACCCAGTACAGCCTGGCTTGACAGATGTAGATCCCATGTGTAGATCCCCGTGCTGCCAGCGGCACTAGGTCAGTGCCCCGATGGGGCCAAAGCACACCGGGAGGATGTCTTTAGTCTCCTCAATCTACTTGTTAGAGAAAAAAAATAAAGGAATAAAGACTACAGGAGAAGTCACGCTGGCACTAAGGGTGCGAGTGGTGTCACTGTCCCCACCAGGGCTGCCTTTGGTGTGCGCCCACCTTCCCTCTCTGGTACCCGCTCCAGCCTGGGGCCGGTGCGGCCGTCTGGAGAAAGTTGGGGTACAACCCCTTTGCCAGTGAGAGGCTGGGATGGCTCCTTTCAGGCAGCCCACGTGCTATTTCTTTGTTTCTTACGTTGCAATAAATAGCAAGTTCAGCTCAGTTCCAGGGCTGCAACTTGGCAGCTGGTCCCAGGGGAGGTGTTTCCATCCAAGGGGTCTCCAGGGCCAGCCTGTGCCCCATTGCTCATCACCCCAGGGCTGGCTGCCTTCACGCCTCGCCCTCTGCCTCCACGTCTCGGGCCTCTGCTCCCCTGCCAGCCCGCACTGCTTGGAATGGCCTTGGTACGGCCTTGGTAGGTAGCACCATGGCTTAGTGCTGCTTTCTCTGTAAAACCAGTGCTGCGCCCGCCGCTGCTTTTGGCAAGTAATCCCAGGAAAGGCCCTGCTCCATGATACAGCAAGGTGGAGCAGCCCCAGCTGGGAGGCCTTGCTCACTCAGAGCAGAGCCAGTGCCCTGCTGCCAGCAAGGATGCTGCCCTGTCCAGCTCAGCGATGCAGGGAGCTGCAGGCTGCATGGGATGTGCTGCAAACACTAGGAACGAGCACACTGTCAAAAGCATAATCAATGTTTCAGAGAGACATTTACACTGTGGGAAACTTCATCTGGTTTGTTTTTGTAACATGCATTGTTAGGCAATTGGCATTAAAACACAAAGGATTGTTTTGCATGTCTAGGGCAGTGAGGTCAGCTTAGGAAATCAGAAGTCTGTTGCAGGCAGCCATGGCTCTCCAGTGCTAACTTTGGGTAAATCAGCTCACCACTCCTGCTGCACCTACCTGCAAAGCGGGAATAAGCGAGCGAATTCACAGCATCATCTGCTGTTAAGCAACTTACTTCTGCTGAAGAGAACGAGCTGCATTCATCGGCTTTGGGTAGGAATGTAATTTTGGTGTAATTTTGTCAAGCTGTTTTTCAAGACACTGAGATGAAAATGAAGTGCGTAGGGGCAAAGAGATGCAAAGCTGTGAAACAACTTTTTTTTAAGATCCTTCAGCTGGTGAGTGTAGTAGGGATAGTAACAGTTTGATCCTCAGCCACCTATATGAACAAGATGACATGACTCCTTCAAACCACAGAGCTTTGTGCCTTGAAATCGTAGTTAATTTCTTCTCCTCCATTAGATGAGGCAGAAAAAATGTACATATGTGTGTACATATGTATGTAAGTGCTTGGGCACCTGTGTACATTATGTGTTTATGGGGAGAGAGAAGGAGAGAGGGAGGGAGCAGGAGTGAGCTGCAGATGCCTCTTGTACCCTGGGAGAGCAGAGCAGAAAAGCAAAGGCAGATAATGTGCATCTCCTGCATGCACTTTTTTTTTTTTTCTTACACATATGAAAAAGGCCTGTAGAACAAAACCACTGGATAGGCTGGGGACTGGTAAGATTTATGAACTTCTAAATTTAGAAAAGTCATTTTGCGGTTGCTGGTGTATTACAGGCTCTTGTGCATGAGTCAATAAGAAAAAAACTCAAGTCACTTCTTCTGTGAGAGCATGTACAAGTAACATAAAATAGGCTCAGTTAATCTTTTTAACCACTGAATTCACTCTGTATAAACAAAGTGTGTCTAAAATTATATGTACTAGAAAGGTAATCAACCTTATAAAGTGCTTCTCTTCACAGCTCTGCTTTTCTCATTATTGTATTGCAAATTGTTCTCTGAAAGGAAAAACTGTTCAAGCAAAATGTTAAACAGCATTCGTTTGTCATTTTCCTGCACAGACCGACAGCAGCCTGCTGAATATCAAAATATGTGGTCATTACGAAGCTTGTATTGAACTATTTGTCTTACTTTCTCCTTCTTTTTCTCAGGCGGTGTTCCTTTGTAACTGGTAATTTCCAGCACTCCTACTTGAATTGGCACAGGTTAAAACTCTGCAGGAATCACAGACAACTACATAAAATGGATTGTCACAAGCTAGTGATGAGACTGCGTTCTGGTGCTGTACAGGTGATGTCTACTGCTTTACCTGTAGCCATAGATGTTTTTCCATGGGGGCTAGCTGTGGTCCAAACCATGTCACCAAGATCATGACAGAAGAAACCAGTAATTTTAGGCTGAGGCATTAATGAGTGGAAATAGAGTTTTTTGATCCCTTTGTATTGTTTACTTTTTTGCAAGAACAAAAAAGGAAATTTCTACAATTAATTTTTCATGGCAAGTTATAGGTTTGATGCAGAAATATCTCCGTGAGAGAGATATTTGCCTTTTGCTATGAAGTGGGTCACAGTAAACAATTAGACTAAATTGTCCCTTCCAGCCTAAGAAAAGGTGGGAAGATAAAGCTATGAAGATAAAGAGTTCAGCCACAAAGCAGAACCTGATGTTGTTTAATGCCAAGGTCTTGTGTGCTGGCATCTCGATTTCAGAGTGTGAGAGATTATGATCACCGTTACACACTAGGTGCTGTTCCTGGTTTTTAAATTAGGGCAAGAATTTCAGCATTCTGAATTATGATTCAAGACCATAAATTTGTTATATTTTTCTTCCAAATATTCGGTTTCTTTATGTCAGCTCTAATATTTGCTATCAGATTGACATGGCTGTATTTTGTTATACTTTACAGTTGGCTAAACTAGGTTAGGGGAATTATCCCTGGGAATATTAATAATCCTTGTTTTAACAAGCCAAAATTTATACTATTGTCAGAAGTTAATGTAACTGATGCTCTCTTTTTGCACAGGATTACTGATTGCTAGAGGGCAGTGGTGGAAAACAATACTGGTCTACAATAAATAAGAAAACAGGTTTATTCAGATGCTAGCAGCTGGCACCACAAAGAAGATTGCCAAAGAACAAATCGATGTCACAAAATACCCATATCATGGCATATAGGTGAAACAGATAGTGCTGCCGTCTTCCACACAACACTGAACAGATGTGTTGAAATAGTATGCAGCATATTATTTGTGTTGTAACCACTGCTCCCAGTGAGATACTTTCTTATAATAATGCCTTGTTGTCACCTATTAGAGATGATCATTATCAGTGCCACTTCCATATATAGTTCCTCCAGCCATATTAATGTAATTTAGAAAATGAATGTCAGCCTTTGCCATGCAGAACTACTCTGTGATAGCAATTCAGTTGTTCTCAGCAATCGTGCTTAATCAGATCCGTCCCATCTTTAGTATACTTTCTGGGCATCCTTCCTCCTCCCCCATGTCCTCAGGCTGCTGGATTTCTAAACTTGAAGAATATATGTCTTGTCTGGAGTGAATTCGGGTTTCATGTGGGTATATAGGAGGGTGTAGAGGTAGGAAGGAACATTTCTTTCCTTAAACACAAATGGGACAAGTAGATGAATTTGGGTACCTTTCCTTCCTAAAAAAAAGATGGTCTAGAGAGCCAAGTTTTAGTCGATTTAGGATGAATGATGGCCTTGTGTTTAACGGACTGCCTTGGCCTATTTCCCCTGTTTGAGTGTTCAACACATGAATATTTTGATGTTTAGTATGATCCTAGATGGATATAGGTGTCTACGCTTCCTGCTGAGTGAAAGTTATGTATGTATCTTGGAAGATCTGGGCTGCTTCATTTCAAGAAGTGACTTGTTACAGTTTGCGAGTGTGAAGCCATCTTTCTGCATCCCAGAATTTGAGCTGAATAATGGAGACCAGGACCAAAGCCTTGCTTCTTGCTGGCAGATCGTAGGCCCTTCTGCAAGGTCTGTGTACTTGGAGTGCTTAATGGTGATCATAAAAAAAAAAAAAATGACAGTTCATAATCTAAGCTCTGACAGTTCCCAAAAGTAGTTACCTAGTTACCTAGTTACCAGAGGCTCCCGGCTCCCCTGCTGAGCAACCTGGTTTTGCTGCTGGCCAGTACTTGGTGGGGATGCAAACCAGTTCAGCTTCCAGCTACCTGAGCGTTGTGCTGCCAGCCTTGAGTCTGGCTGGGTGCTGCTCCCGTTCTGAGTCCTGAAGTACTATATTGCCGGTGCTAACAAGAGAAGATGGAATATTGTCACAAGAACAGCTTGTGTCAGCTCTGCCATGCTTTCAAGTTGCTCATTGCTTGTGCAGCCCCTGGGAAAATGACCAGCAAAACAAATGCCTCCATAATGGTGAACTGTTCTGCACAGTTGGTGCAAGTTTCTGTTCCTCGCTTTCCCACTTCCTTTCCCAACTTCTCCCTCGCTTTCCAACTTCCTTTAAGTTTGTCCATGCGTTGCTCATTCACTTCTGAATGTATTTTCTCTCCATCAACTTGCTCAGACAGATTATTTTCCTTTTTCTTCTGCACTGAAGTATACAGATTTTTCAGAAATACAGCTTAATTGTCCTACTACTACTATTAAATTATCTTCCGCTCTGTATATTTTACAAGCGTAAAAATGAAGATGCAGAGTGAAGTTGAAAATTAGCAGAGTAATAATAACCTAACTGGTTATATTTTCTCTGTCGTAATAGAATTCAAAGTGACATCTGTCAAGATTAAACCTTGCTGATATCTATAGGCATATGCTTTGCACAAAGTGTTTTTGTATGGATCTAAAAATATAATTTTCAGTCTTTTTCCTGAAGACAACTTTAATTACAGTTCAAATTGCATCCCAAATTAATACAAATTCTTAAGAAATATACCAGTTATGAAAGCAAATTCTTTCAATTATTTTGAAATTACCAGGAATAGACGGGAAAGAAAGAAAGAAAACTTTGGGCTGTTGTAGTAGAAGAAGGATCTCCCTAAGCATTCAAGTGAATGGAATGAGGTTAAAAGCTGTGGCACATTCTTAACTTTCTAGGGATAATAAACTGTACAATGGTGTTGATATCCCCTTGAATTCCCTACAGAAATGTTACAAAAGTGAGGGGGAGCTGGAAAATGTGGGAAAACCCAATTAGATATTGATGACAATTTTTTTTTATGATAGTGGTGGTGTAGTACTGGAACAGGTTGCCCAAAGTGGCTGTTGGATCTTTGGATTCTTGGAGATGTTCAAGACTCATCTTGAAGGGAGATTAACTGGGCAAAATCAAGCTAAAACATACTTCAGTAGTGTCCAGAAGACTATTCGTATTGTACATGTGTACATTCTCTGCCAATTACCGCGTGCATATGTAAATAGACTGCAGGCTAATTATATTCTGTTTTCACAGCATATGATAGTCTTAAAGGAGTGCACTTAAGGTTCCATACTTCTATATGTACTGGAAATATTTTAGATCTGAGGAAACTGCATTTATTTCAGAACAACAGAGACAAATCAGGGTAGGGTAAGTAAATTTTCAGACATCTATCTCCTCAGAAGGTGCTTTCAACATTCATGCCTTGAGTTGAACCCCACAGCATCCTACCTTCTAAAAGTGGAAAATAAGTAAACATGGAAATAATGTATAGCAATATTTGGCCAGCACGTGTTGTCTGATCCTGAGACTTTGCATTACTATAAACATACACAATATTTAAGTTTCCTCTGCAGGCCTGCTGAAGTGGAAACCTTGCAATGTTCTTTGTTGCTGCCTTGCAGCTTTCCTGGCTCCAGAGTAACTCTTACAGGAATTGTGGGATACAAGACAGAATAAGAAAACTTAATAATTATGTGATAACAGGATATTTGGACAGCAGTATTATTTTTAAGCCTAATCTTATCAATTTTTTGTGAAGCTACTGCTTCTGTGAATTTTCACGAAGTGTCTCTTATGTGGGCGTTTGCATGTACAAAATTAAATCAAACTTATAAAACTTTCTAGTGAAAGTCTTTAGGATTTACTAGTGAATTATTTTATTGCTACAGATTTTGTGAACTGTTCCGCAGAATAGCATTTTTGTTGATACAGAACTTGTGAATAGCTTAATACAGAGGAATGAAAATGGAGAAATTCTAAAGGTCAGTAGGGTATTTCCTTTAAAGTCCAATGGCAAATAGAGTTTTCCTACGACCTGAGTTAAGGTGGGAGTGATTCTAGATAAGACACTCCTTCTGAATTGCAATATCTTACGGGAGTGCTAGGAATATTTGTTTCTTTTCAGTACTTTCTGGAGACCTCAAAAATTCCCTGGTTTATGCATTTTCCTTTGTCGGGACTCTTCCAGTCTCTTGATCCAAACTCCCTCCTCCCCTGCCCTGTTAGTGAGAAAATGTCACCATTTAATCACAGCTACTTATGTGAAGGATCTTAAGAGGGGCTTTGAGCAAGGTGCTGAGAATGCCCTCAGCCTTTCTGGGGCATGGATAAGAGTCAGCGATGCCTTGTGCACCATTATCACTACCAACACTTGTCATCAGTGATGAAAGATCATGCAGCAACTTCTGATGGTGTCTACAGACTCTGGAAAGTACACCAGTGAGACATTGTTTTCCCTTTTTCTTTACCTGCCTGGGTTAGGTTTCTGCCTTGCTTTGGGGTGCAGGAAAAAAAAAAAAAAAGAATGTATGGAGAACCCTAAATCCTTCTACTGCATCTTTTTATAGCACTTCATGAGTTCTTGCTGTCATATTTATTTTAAGTTTACATATGCTTTGAAACGCCCTTTTCTTTAAATTGTATGCAATTTCACAGCATTTTTGTAGGATATTTTATTCTCTTTCAACATCTTGTGTGAAGTTTGGACAATGCAAGTTAATAATGAGTCTGCTCTGTCATTACACCTCCTTCTGCTGCATGGACGTAGACACAAATGCATGCCTAACTTTGTATGTAGTTTTCATCTCCATCTCCTTCTCTTAAGCCTGCTCATGTTTCCTGGTCCCAGTGCAGCCTCTGCATGACTAACTTATCCATCTTCAACAGTTTTCCCTCTGATTAAATGACTGTCACAATGTATAAATGCAGGGATTATGGGACACTAGCGTTTTAAGATGTGTTGCACACTTTGGATTTATAAGAGCTGCTTTTAATAACCATCAGTATTAATCTTTACTCTGTTTGGCTGTGGGGTTTTTTCAGGCAAACTAGAAACAGACCTAAGGGCTTTATCTCCAGGACAGTTTTGAGCTCCTTGCATCCACAGTTTTGCAATCTGAGTTCATCTAGGGTTATTATGTGTAGAGTCTGGGTATGTGGCTAGTAAATTGTCCTGGTTTTGACTGGGATGGAGCTAATTTTCTTCCCAGTAGCTGCTGTGTTTTGGGTTTAGTATGGGATTTGGTATGTGAAAAATGTTGATAATACACCAATGTTATGAGTTGTTGCTTGAAGAGATCCAGAACTTTTAAAGTTTCCCAGGTTTTGTTAATGTACAGGTACAAGAAGCTGGGAGGCGTATAGGCAGTACAGTTGACTCAAACTGGCCAAAGGAAATATTTTATACCATAGACATCATGCTAAGTATGTAAGTGGGGGATGGCTAGTGGGCAGCTTTCATGCTCTCCTCCTCTCTCTCAGGATTCTTCTGAGATCACACCGAGTTCCATTCCGTGATTGCTACTTGGGATGGGCTGTATCAGTTGTTGGGTTGTTGGGTAGTGAGAAATGGTGCATTTGTATATTTTATTACTTTATTATTATTATTATTATTATTATTATTTATTTTATATTTTCATTTGCTAGTAAAATGTCTTTATCTCAACCCACAAGATTTTCTTTCTTTCCAATTTTCTACCCTATCCCCGCCAAGGAGGAGGAGGTGAGCGAGTGGCCGTGTGGTGCTTGATTGCTGACTGGGCTTAAACCACAATGAATTCTGGCAAATTGGCTGTCTGGGAAATTGTAGATGGCTTTAAAATACACTTTGTGCACCTGCAACTACTGGTATGCAGACTTCCAAGCCTTTTTAGGAGTATTTTGAGTTTTGATTGAGGTCTTAATGATCATGGACTAGTGACTGGTAGATGATTTAGCTTTTGATGGTGCTGAAGTCATGAACAGAGTCAGCCAGAGGCCAACAATTCTGTTTGCTAGCAAGAAGTTTCCAAGTTAGTTTTTTCCGTACGTTTAAGCAAAACACTGGTTGTTTGTAGGACCTTGATCTGTCTGAGCACTTCAGCTGTGCAACGATGCAGACAGCACCTCTTCTTTTGCCGAAGGGATATGTATCTAGTACTAAAACTGTTTTTCCTTAGTCTGTCCAAGCCTCCACTGGGAGCAGTTAGGGGTAGTGGCATCCAAGAGAGAGGTGCTGATGTGCTGCCTTCTGAATAGTTCCTGAGCTAGGCCAAGGAACGGGGAAACAAGAAGGCCATTCCCATTCATCTGTATATGAAGGGGTGGCAGAGATGGATAAGGACTTCCAAATCCATGCCTCACAGCAGAGTGAAGGAGAAAAGTGAGTTGATTTCATAGCGAAGCCGTGACAGCCTGCCTTCAGCAGGGAAGGCTGGGAAACTGTGATTTTAACAGGCATTCAGTGACACTGGCTCCAGCCCAGCCCTTACTCAAGCTCCCTATTAGCCTGGACCGAGTCAGGAAGAAATCCTCATCCCAAATTTCTTCCACGCGAGGAATGAAGTTCGTGTCTCCTCTGTGGCTTTCCATGGATTATAGAGCTATGGCATCACTTCCTCCTGTAAGACTGCAGTACTGTGTACATAGCAGCTTTTACAAAATTTTAATTACTTTGAAAATGGTGTTGCTAGTTCTGATCACTCTTGAAAATGTAAGCAAGCAACAGTATCGTTTGCCGAAATAAAAGTCAATCAACCAGCCTTTGCTGCTCAGCTTTTGCTACCCAATCTGTTATGACTGTCACAACAAATTGTCAGACTGTCACAATAAATGGCCCAAGTTTAGGATGTTGTTTTGTTTAGCCTTTGTATGAAATACTTTCAAGCACATTTTAGTAGCAGAGTATAATTAAAGTTTAGCAAATGAATTCCCAAAGAGGGGAGTAAGTTACACGGTAGCTTAAAATCACTAGAATAGGATTTTCTATTTGGTTTCTAGTTACTTGGAGTGACTGTAAATTGCCACAGTTCGTTCCAGTTGGGAATACTGAGCAAATAAATATTGATTAGGAAATTATGGCCTGAAAACCAGCAAACTAGGAATATGAAGATTTCATTTGTTTATTCAAATTACTTAAGTGATAATTACTACTCTTATGCAAGTTAAGCTAGTGCGACCTGCCAAATATTCACTCCATTAGAGGAAGAAAACGTAATGTTTGTTCCAAGAAATGACAATGCCTAACCATTAGCATATTTTTCATTAGGTATTCCTCTTATGTCTGATTTTCCAGAGGTCTGTCATTTTTATCTTTCTCCTTTTTTTACAGCCTGGAGTTGTCTCTGAGCAGAGATGTTAATTTGGTTTCAGTTCTCACTCCTTTTCCAGACACTGATGGGCCTAGAGCCCTTTGTAAGGTCTGTCATCGTCTATCCAACCCTCTGTGTCAACGGTCTGTACAACGATCCCTTGTGCATTTCCACGTCACTCAGCATGGTCAAAAACAAACCCTTTGGAAACTGTACTTCTCAAGTTTGCATTCATGTCCTAGACCATCACCATCAGCAGCATGGTCCACTCATCCTTCAGACCTCTGACCTCAGTCATCCTTGACCTCTCCTCATCCTGACCCACAGCTACATGTTGTTCCAGTCAAGCGCTTCCAGAGGGACTATCATAGAATCACAGAATCACAGGATGGTTTGAGTGGGAAGGGATTTTCAAAGGTCATCTAGTCCAACCTCCCTGCAAGGAGCAGGGACATCTCTGACTAGATCAGATTGCTCAGAGCTCCCTTCAACCTGGCCTTGAATGATTCCAGGGATGAGGCATCCACCACCTCTCTGGACAACCTGTGCCAGTGTTCTACCACCCTCATTGTAAACATTTTTTCCCTAATATCTAATCTAAATCTACGTCCCTCTGTTTTAAAACCATTACCCCTTGTCCTATCACAACAGGCCTTACTGAACAGCCTCTCCCCATCGTTCTTGTAGGCCCCCTTGAGGTACTGGAAGATCGCTATCAGGTCTCCCCGGAGCCTCCTCTTCTCCAGGCTGAACAGCCCCAACTCTCTCAGCCTGTTCTCATAGGAAAGGTGCTCCAGCCCTCTTATCGTCTTTGTGGCCCTCCTCTGGACCCTCTCCAAGTGGTCCATGTCCTTCTTATGTTGGGGGCTCCAGAGCTGGACACAGTACTCCAGGTGGGGTCTCACCAGGGCAGAGTAGAGAGGGAGAATCAGCTCCCTCAACCTGCTGGCCACACTCCTCTTGATGAAGCCCAGATGCGGTTGGCCTTCTGGGCTGCAAGGGCGCATTGCCAGCTCATGTTGAGCTTCTCATCCACCAGTACTCCCAAGTCCTTCTCCTCAGGGCTGCTCTCCATCCATTCTCCGCCCAGCCTGTATTTGTGCCTGGGATTGATTGCCTATCCTTTTCCTCAGCAGAAATGCAGAACTTCCCGTTCATGTCCTTGTATGTCTCTGTCTTGGCTTCCTTCACATGCACATTTTTCTTTCATGCAAGAGATTAATGCCCACTGATTTCCCCACCTTCTGACTGTATTAGTGTTTTGAGCTCCCATCTCATTCTTTCCCTTTGACTTCTTTTTAACCATGTCTCTGCTTCTTCCCACTGACCTGCTTGTCATCCTCTGCCCTGTCTGATGCTCCACTAACATGCTATGGTGCTGATTTCAGTACACCTCTCTCTCACCTCTAACTGAACTGTTATTCAGTTTTCCATGCTAGTACACAAGCCTCTGGAGCGTAGTGCTTTGATGAAATTTCACTGACATTTTGAATTTTCAAACATGTGAGCAAGATTTACCGATCAGAGAGCGGCTAAAATACAGATTATCAGAATATCAGGAGATCCTGACAGTGTCAAAAAGGTCACCGAATGCCCACCTCAGTCTTTAACTCTTTCCCTCAATGTTGATCTGTAAGCACCTGCTGAGAAAAGTCATCACTGTGAGCCAGGATGCCCTTGCCACTGTAACCAGCGTCAAGTCTGCAGGCCAGACAGAGAAAAGAGCTGCCAATAATCTGCAACTGATGTAACTGGAGAACTGTTCCTGGAGTGCACAGTCATCCTAACTCCCCTCCTGAAACACCTGCATTTGACACATGCCAGACTGTATGCAATCTGAGGGTGGAAAGGTTTTGCCTTTTTGGACCTGGCATATTGCAGAAGTTAAATGAAGTGATGAAATAACAGTATTTCAAATGGAAAATATTATAATTTATATTAGGGTTTCACATATGCTTACATTGGAGAACATTGCAGAAGCAAGCAAAAAATTGTGGTGTTTTTCAAAACCAAAGAAGAAAGATTATAAATTATTTTTGTGTAAGAAAGGAACAGGAAGTGGTGAGTACACCATATAATGTAGTTAACTTTAAAAATCAATGCAATTTGTTTTCAAATTATCATAAGTGAATTAAAATTATCATTGTTTCTATATACATACACAGGGATTCATTTTCTAGCCACATAATTGCATCACAAACAAAGATTTAGAGTTCCCTTGGATATGTCATGTTTTAGAAAAGAACAAGAATGAGGACTGGACCAGGCAACTTGTATACACATGGCACTGTTAATGAGCCTGCTCCTGGCAGAGAGGTTGCTGCTGCGAATAAGCCTTGCAGAAGCTGGTCATTAGGTAAAATTTGTGAAAATACCTCCTCACTCAACCCAGTCAGCCTGCGTGGGTTAGTGTACAGGATAGATCATTCTGTTCAGCAGTACTGTAAGATTCAGAAAATTAGACAAATACTTTCAGGGAACCTTCTTCATCTTGGTTAAACACAAGGCGTCTCTCTGCACTGAGCCGAACGGCTGCACCACGGCCTCTCAGTTGTTTTGTCTGAGACCTTACAGGCCATACTGTGGCATGTACAACACCGGAAGAGAGGTGGTCCCTACTGCAGAGGTCTTGCCCTCCTGACAGGCAAGAATCAAGGTCAGTAGAAAAGACTTATCACGGTGCTTTTGATGATCTGGAACTGAAGGATGAGAACCACACCACTCAGCCTAAGTCACACAGCAGTAAGCCACATCCTTCTGGTTCCTTGGCCAGAATCTGAACTGGAAGCCTTCCTTATGGTTCATCTTGAAGAAAAACTGCAGCCTCCTTGGAAATGAGGGCCAGCAGAAACATTGTGATTCATCTTAGTAAAACTATTACACTTAATAAAATTATTTCTACTGGCAATAATGTGCTCAGTGTCACAAAACAGCAAGAGAAAAAACATGGTTCATAGATAAAGTAATCTGAGGAAATAGGTAGAGAACTAAACCTATTAATTTAAAAACTCATATAAGTTACAACTAACTAATTTCTTAGGAAAAAATAAAATATAGGCAATGGCATGGCATCTTCAGTGGGTTTCTAAAGGAACTATTTTAAAGAAAATATTTGATTGAAAAACATTAATACTCAGTGGAAAGGGAGAGAATGGCTCTTCAGGGCTGATGCTTAGATTTCTGAAATCAGTGGAAAGGGGGCTATATAATAAGCACCGTGATGTTGGCTTAGTTCCATGCTGGGACAAGCACTGTGGTCTGCAAGCTGGCAGAGACCAGAAGGTGCACTGGACCCCGACGGACCAGGTATTTAGCTCACATCAGCAGAGCAAAACATTTTTACAAAATTGAGAATCTAACTAGCTCCCTATGTTAGTACGTACAGGCTTCGGATATCCAGAATGACTATTTTTTGACACCTGAAGTCTTTATGCAATTCCATGCTATTTGTCAGACATGCTTGCAGAATTGATCTGCAATGTATCCAGTATCATCTATTTTACCCACCTACTAATGATATTATCTTAATGGGGCCGTACACTGGATTTTTAAATTATATAGTTAGCCTTAGATAAACAACAAGACTCACCTTCCAAGACAAGACATTTTTTATGAAAGACACAGATGTTCACAGAGCTCTGTGGCTGTGTGTTGTGTCAAGATGTTCAGAGCTCAGGAGAGATTCTATTGCTTTTCATTTGCTAAATTGTTAGCTCCTGTGAAGTCTTCTGTTTTCTTCTTCCCTACTAGTTTTTTATCATTTTAGCAGTCTTTCCCTGACCTGATACTTTCTTCCTTCAGAGTATGAGCACGGGGGCATATGTAGACATGGGAAGGCAGAACATTTAGATTAACATTTTCTGATCTAAACATTTAGACTAACATTTTCTACACTAAATGAAATTTAATCTTAGAATATATTTCACTTCTATGTTTCGGATTTCTTTACCTTCATCTCTGTTGTTTTTAACTAAGGTCATTCATTTACAGGCTTACAGAATTGCTGCGGCTGGCAGGCGCCTCTGGAGATCATCTAGCTGACCCATCTCTTGGAGCAGGTTGCCCAGGACCATGACCAGTCAGGTTTTTAATATCTCCAGGGATGGAGACTCCACAGCCTCTCTGAACAATCTGCTCAGCTGCTAGATCACCCTCACAGCAAAAGGTGGAGGGTTTTTTTTGAAGTTTAAATGGAATTTACTGTGATTCAATTTGTGCCCATTGCCTCTTATCCACTCACTGGATACTGCTGAGAAGCATCTGCCTCTGTCTCCTTTATTCTGTTTTATAGACACACGTGTGTGTGTGTATCCCTCCCCACCTTTGCCTTCTCCTCTCTGGACTAAACAACTGCAGCTCTCTCAGCCTCTCCTGACAGACAAGTCAGCTAAGTCATTGCACAAGATTATGTGTCTTTCTGAAATTGTATTAACTCAAACTATATTAATTTAATTTTTGCATGTTACAAATGGTGTGAAAAGACACCACAATAAGCCACAACCATGTCGAACAATAATGGGATAACCTATCTGGATATCAATTCAGATTATTTTGGATTAAGACTCCTCTGTTTAAATTAAATTGGTGCTATTTCCGAAGTTTGAATTGGCTTCAATTTGCTTGGAAAATATTTTTTTTTTGTATTTTGTTTTCTCTCATCCTGTTTTGTCTACTGCAGCCCAGTGTTTGAAATTTGTATAATTTTCATCCTTCATTGTGACCTTGTCAGCGACCTAGAAATGGTGGGTTTTTTTTCTGTGTTCCTCACATGCTCCTTGCATAACTGTGATAAGTGAAAAGAAAACATTGACATGAGGATTCACTTTTGTTTCACTTTACAGAGGTGAAAATTACCAGCCAATCTTTTAAGAAAATAAAAATGAAATATTTTCTTATTTTCTCTATGCACTCTCATGAAAACAAAGTCAAAAACATACACACACTTCAGTCTGAAACTGCTGACTAAATTTTACCCAAACTTTTGGTTTATTTTGGTTATTCTAAAGCTTACTTTCTTAACTATTAGGATATAAGCAATCCATATTACATTAAGATTGCCTCTCTGTAGCTAAAAGCTTATACCTCTAGTGATTCTTATGCAAATGTAAATTAAATATCTAAAGGTGCAGGTGCTTTTACTCTTAAATACTATGCATTCTGTTTACAAGAAGAGGGGAGAGCTGATTGCAAGAAAATTGGCTCCTTAATCTTCTCTGTGCTGGGCAGAGTGTCACAGTGTTTTTGGCTGGGCAGGGTGATCATTTGCTTTTCAGTGCAATGAAAATATTTTATGAAGGGAGTGTAAAAGCTCCTTAAGCAGCAAAGTCTGCAATCTTGCCTTTCAGCAAAGGGTTTTGTTTTCTTAAAAAGAATCTACTTGTGTTTGGCTAGATATGATATGAGGTTGCAAATATCTGACTTCAAGCAACCTCAAAATCTCAAGATGCCATGAGTTTTTACTGATTCTGTACCTAAGCCTGGTACAAAATGTCTTGGAAAGTTTGAAGCGTTGGCAGAAGGTAGTCTATTGTGAAAAGGTTTCAGTAGAAGGACCTTACAACAACTTTTTGCCAAGCAAGTACTATTTTTATTTTCCCAGAAGTATTACCATTACAAAACAAAATAAATTGTAGTTCTCCAGAGCCAGCCCTGGGATTATTTGCTATCTTATTTGCATGTAATGCTGTTCCGATGCACGCATACGCATGTCTCTGTGCATTTGCTGGTGTGACAGGTGTGGGGGAAGGCTTTGCTATGCCTCTTGCAGTGAAAGCAAGGAAGGCAGGTTGTCATCAGCAAAACACTGGCCTTTCAACTAGCATTAAATTCACAGATGTCCACGGATTTCAACTGAGGATCTGGCCCGGCGTCTTTGTTATCTCCAGAAAAATCTGCCAGGTATGAGCCCTCTCTGTACAAATAAGAGCGGAACTAAGTGGTCCTCAAAAGCAGAAGCTCTGTGATGGGCTTGTAAGAGCAAAAAGCCTGTAACTAGATGGATGTGAACTTTGGCCTGGAATACTAGGATTTGATTTGTGAGGTGTGCAGCATCAGCCCTGTGAGAGCTGCTCAGGGAGAAAATAACATCTGCTGTATGACTGGCTGGCAAAACCTTTTTGTGGTTATAATCAAGCAGCAATTATTTTGTTGGAGGGTAAACAAGATAAACAGTCTGTGAATTTACAACTGCAACATCATTTCTTATTTTGCTGCTGGAGCTGTACAGCAGGGCCTAAAATACATCTCCTGCTTGCTTTTAAAGCAGCTCCAGTGAGAGCTGAACCAGAAGAGGCTCTTCTGGATGCACTGGAGCTGATGCTGCTCCGCTTATCTCTGCAGAGCTCAGACCCTTGTGCCCTGACCGGGGCTTCCACCTTGCTGTTTTCCAGCTTGCCTCCACCTCTCTCTAACCTCAAGGTCAAAACAATCCCTCTGCTGACCCCAGCAATTTCTGTGCAGTTTCTTTTGAGAAGAATTCAATTTCTACCAAGTTTGGCTTTTTCAGACCATGCTCCACTGAGAAGCGTTTTCTATGACCATTTGGCACTCAGCGGTTATGAATTGCTGTTGTGCCGTTTCCCTCAGCTGACGGCAGCACTCGTGACCTGAATGAGGACCACAGGACACCCTGCAAGTCCTTGCACAAGACCTGAGCATCGCTGACATCAGGTTCAAATGGCAATCTTGGGAAACACCTGAATGTTAAAGCTGATCTCTTTACTTGTCTGCTTAAGCCCACAGCACCTGTTGGTCTGTCATCATTTCAGCCCACTGAAAGTCGCTTTGTTGTATTTCTTTATGCTTCATATTTGTTGAGGATCAGCTTGAGCCATTTTGCTTTGACTGCACAGACAAATGTTTTGGTCTGAGTCATCTGGCACTTTAACACATTTTATTAATATCGCTTTGTAAGTGTGAAACTCCTTATCTGCTGCCAGTAGATCTCTCCTATCTTTTGCTTTTTTTTGCTTTATTTTGCTTTAAACTTTCTCCAGTTCCCACGTTCTGCTTTGTATTCTTCGCCAGCAGCTTTCCTTTTCTTTCAGGTAGTGCACATGTGTTACACTTCCCACCATCTACAGCTTTCCCTGTTTCTTTGTTTAGCTGAATTTTAAAACCACTTTGGCTCATGAGAGTGTAGCACTTACAGAAGGGTGTTACAGGTGGGTCCTGGAGTGGATGCTAAAAGCATGCTGTAACTTTGGGTTACAATGGAAGCTAAACTGCACCAAATAATAGCCTCTTCTTGCCTGAATACCATGAAGGAAGCACAGGGGGAAACAAAAGCATTCAGAAACGAAATGCTGTACATCAGCTGGCATGATTCCGCTAACTTTTCTGGAGCTGAACAATTTACCCAAGCTGAGGATGGGTCCTAGGTATTTTAGTTTCTAAAGTGAGACTAGAGCACTCTCAGAAGCATGTGTATTTGAGTAGGTATTTTATGCCATTCTGTAACACAATGAAGCATCTTCTTGATGAATGAACGTGCCAGAGACAAGCCTGAAGCAAACTGTCCAGAAAAAAAAAAGTGGGTTTGTGGGACAGATTCTTCAAAAGTGACAGTAGTAACAATACTATAATTTTTCACACTGTAAAGAATGTCATATGCTTAGTTAATATTCAGTAATTCATATTCTAATTACCGTATTTGATTATTTTAGAATATCCTAGTGCATTTTGTCCATTAGAAAAATATTTAACAAACAAGTATCTAGTCATTTCACCAGACTTCCCAGTTTACCTGCTAACAGCCTAATCTTTCTTGAGATTAAAAATTTAAAACTGCAGATGAAAGGTGCTTGGATATGCCTTGGGAATCAGTTCAGATTTGCCTTAGAATACATCTCTGTTTTCTTAAAATAGATACAGGCTTTCTGAGCCAAACATTTTATCTGCTACAGAACCTGGGAGCAGAGAAGGTAAAGGCAGTGATCCATCCTGCTCAGTAACACCCTTCCAAACCTGGGCACTATCAGCTGCACCAGAAGAATGTAAAAACTCCTTCCACTAGACAAATGCAAGATTGCATTTAAAATGTTCAGTTTAATCAAATCTAATTTGATTATGGACAAAAGGATGACAGCTTGCTCCCTTTGTCATGTTCAGAATGACCGTGAGTGTTCTTACAGCCCAAGGAGATCAATGCCTTTGAGTGCTACAAAGCTTCTGACCTCAGTAATGTTTCTTGGCAATGAGCTTAAAAGTTAATTATGCACCAACAAAATGCATTTCCTTCCATTAGTATGAAATTTATTGTCTGTCAGTTACATAGGCTATTTCCTTTCCTTTTCTTTTTTCTTTCCCCTTCCTTTCTCTTTTCTCTTCCTTTCCTATGAGGACAGGCTGAGAGAGTTGGGGCTGTGCAGCCTGGAGAAGAGAAGGCTCCAAGGAGACCTTATAGCAGCCTTCCAGTGCCAAAAAGGGGCTTATAGGAAAGATGGGGAGAAATTCTTCATCAGGGTCTGTCGTGAAAGGACAAGGGGTTTTAAAATAGAAGAAGGCAGATTCAGACTGGATATAAGGAAAATAAATTTTACAATGAAAGTGGTGGAACACTGGCACGGGTTGCCCAGAGACGTGATGGATGCTCCATCCCTGGAAATGTTCAAGGCCGGGTTGGGTGAGGCTCTGAGCAACCTGATCCAGTTGAAGGTGACCCTGCTCCTTGCAGTGGGGGTTGGACTAGATGACCTTTAAAGATCCCTTCCAACTTGAACTACTCTATGATTCTATGATTCCCTTCCCACACCTTCCCACACCTTCCCTTCCCGCACTTTCCCTTCCCACACCTTCCCACACCAGCTAGTTAATAAATATTTCATTCAGAATTTTTATATAGAAGCTCTAGTTGCTTACTGAGCAATTCTAGTGACAAATTTGGAGACTAGAAGTTATCACTGAAAAGATAACTGGTTCAGAGTTATGTGCATTTCTCATGGCAATGTTTATCATACAGTTACTCATACCATCTCCATATCTCATTACTAGAATAATGTCTAAAGCTCCTTATTCAAAATTTAATACCTGGAGTAGATTTGATACTATATCTGTAACTCTGTTTAAAGTAACCGCCAATATAAGATTCCTGATTTGATATCAAAGAGACAACAAATGCGGAAAAAATCACAAACGAGTTTCTAACAAAGGCACTGAAAAAGATGTCAATCTTTTCTTGTATTTACCTTAAATTAGCTAATATTCTCTAATCTCCATCCCAAACAAACTGAATTTAAAGGATATACAGATATATTTACTATTAAAATATATGATAGTCCTGTAGGTAGTTATTGAACAAAGATTTCTAAAAACCTCATTTGTTATGATGATTCTAAAGTTTTCTTAAGTTCTCTGTAAAGGAGAAGTCTTGCATTGTCTTAAATCATTGTGAAATACTGGACAGTTAATGTACAGTATCATGAACAAATGTGTTTATAAACACAAACATTGCACACAGGACCTCTATAAAGTTTTCAGTCAGACAACTGATGTTTATAGCTTGCTGTATTTGAAAAACCATTGCTTTTACAAGCTTATTAATTATTTATTTTTAAAAACTTGCTTACTTGGAGAAAAATGTTCTCCTATGAACATCATCAATGGAAAAATCCCACACACTGATTTTGGATGCTGACTGCAAACCTCTAGAATGACTTGGTTTCGTTAGGGTTGATCATATCATGCAGTTGTGGCAGGGGATGATTTTCGTTGCTGCAACTCTTGCAGTCATGCATGAGTGACTTATGTGGAAGAATTACTTTGAGAAATGTTTTCCTTACTTAAAATGTCCTACTCTTACAGTGAAAGTGTAAGACAGTTCTATTTGTAAACAACTAAAGTGTAATATCTGCAATACATCTGTAAAGGTATAATCACTGTCAAAACGACAAGGCAACATTACAGAAAGTGACTGCTGTAATTGACAGAGATGGTGATCAGGCTCTGAAACTGTTTTCTGATTGCATATTCATGATTCCTTTCTATAATATGCTACAGTTGCTGTGTGAGTTATTCTAAGCGGATGTTTTAACATGACTAGACTGACATCTTGTACTTTGAGATTTGCAGGTCCGTTCCCTTCACTTTTTTTTTTTTTTTTTTTCCAAATGTCTGACTCTTGACATGCGGACCTAGTTGTGGGATGCACCAAAGAACGCGTGCACGCCGAAGTTCACAAAGCAGTTGCATCCATGTTGCCACGCTGGTGGTGGTGGTTTACTAGTAAAGCTGTACCCCGGTGCCTGCCACCATCCAGCCCACCCCACCTGTAGCTGCGAGCAGTTGGTGGGCACTTACTCAGCAGTAGCAGAGAAGCACTCTCTAATACGTGCCTGTGAACAGATAATTTGTCTGAGTTGCTTTCTGGCCTTGGGTACCTCTTTGTAAGCTGGCTTTTTTATTAGGTAAATTATTTAACTCCTTTGGCTTTCAGGCAGCTATTTCCAACATGCTGTGCCATAACCACAACTGTTACCGGTGAGTGAACAGTAAAGCTGCGGTGAATTGCAGAAATAAATTCCCATGACTGTCTTGTTCATAAGTGGAAAGCAATGATGTCTCTCCTTTCCTGATGGTGAATATTACATTTTCACTCAAGCTCTGACAGAAGTTTGGAGGGAACAAGGCAAAGTCATTATCTGTTCCTGTTCTTCCTTTCATTGTTTGTAATTCTGACACAGTCAGGAGAGCTGAGCAATTTTCCAGATCAAACTTGATATTTTTCTTTTCCCAGAAAGTGACAGTTTATCAAAAAATGAAGCTTTGTGGTACAAGTACATTCCTGGAGTTTTTCCACATTGTATAAATACATACTCAGTGGACCAGAAGGGAAGTGACTGCAAGGGGCATTTGTGAAGAATGTGCAAGAAGATAGATGAGTGAATTGCACATTAATGCCTGTTTGCTCCTTTTTCTGATCCTACTGTTAAACTACATAGAAAAGTTTTAACTTAATCTCAGCGCAAAAGAAGAAAGGGTAGGTTTTATAATCTTAAAAATATCTTGTGCAACGAGGAACCACTAATTCCCACCCACCTCCATTCAGCAGCAAAGAAAGTGTATACTGAAGGGTTTGATTCAAGACTTAAAGGCATGTGAGGCATCCCAAATTCAATGTTGTTTTGTCCTCTTACTGTCTTGCCTAATCTTTGACCTTCCTCAAATTATACCCTGTCCATCAGCTTCCTGGGTGTTTCTGCCCGTGTTTTCATGGCAGAAATTCCAGAAATCTTAAATCCTGCAGTGTTGCTTTCCATGCAGTGGGATATTAAGCATGGCTAGATCAGATAACTGGGGGGTTCTGGTGTACCTAAGATTAAGGCAATAGGTCCTGATATTTTGGCAAAACCGGCTGACTGCAAACCTGGACTTTCAGACCAGTTAACCTGGTTTTAAGATATTTGCAGAGAGCCAGCCAGCTAGAGAACACAGTTGAGTCTGGTTCTAGAATGGGGAAAAATTCAAATGGCAACACCATAGACTGCTTGCAGCATTTCTACACTTTCAGTTCAGCTTCCAGCAGCAGCTGCAAAAGTATTTAACTGACCAGAATGCATTTTTGATGCATGCCTAAGTGGGAGAATGTATTTAAGAAGACAAGTGGAACTTCAGAAAAATCTAGTCCTTTCAGGACACAGCGTGCAACCTTTCAAATATCCCACAGTTTCCACTGTGGAATGGACACCGGGATGCAGCTTGCAGGGCAGGAAGTCTGACCCCACTGCGTTTACATTAAAGTATATGAAGCAGAAAAGGTACAGCTCAGAACCTACATTGATATTTCCCTGGAAACAATCCCGGTAAGACAGCAGCTTTTAGCTAAGGATACATGGCTCCCTGCAGATTCAGTATGTTGCCACAGTGTCTTCCCTGCAAGCAAAGCCACTCTGGACTTCTGGGTTGGCTTCTCTTAGCCAGCAGCACAGGCGTGTGGAAACAGACTCTCTGACCTTTTAATGTAGGTGTTGCCCAGGCTGAGGTACGCTCTCTAGGTTTCCAAAACGATTTGAAGTTGTATTGTGGCTTGTGTGGGACTGTTGTTGTCCCTTTAGTACTACTATTCTGAAATAAACAAAAGGAGCTGGGCCGAATAGAATCATTAAATCATAGAATGGTTTGGGTTGGAAGGGACATTTAAAGGTCATCTAGTCCACCCCCCCTTCAAGAACCAGGGACATCTTCAACTGGATTAGGTTGCTCAGAGCCTCATCCAACCTGGCCTTGAATGTTTCCAGGGATGGGGCATCAAACCCTCTCTGGGCAACCTGTTTCAGTGTCCCATCACCCTCATAGTGAAGAATTTCTTTCTTATGTCTAATCTTAAACTACCCTCTTTCAGTTTAAAGCCGTTACCCCTTGCCTATCACAACAGGTCCTGCTAGAGTTTCTCCCCATCTTTCTTACAAGCCCCCTTTAGGTACTGGAAGGCTGCTGTAAGGTGTCCCCGGAGCCTTCTCCTCTCCAGGCTGAACAGCCCCAACTCTCTCAGCCTGTCCTCACCAGAGAAGTGCTCCAGCCCTCTGATCATCTTCTTGGCTCTTCTCTGGACTTGCTTCAACAGGTCCGTGTCCTTATGTTTGGGGCTCCAGAGCTGGATGCGGTACTCCAGGTGGAGTCTGGAGAGTCTGGAGAGCAGAGTAGAGGGGGAGAATCACCTCCCTCAACCTGCTGTCCACACTTCTTTTGATGTAGCCCAGGATGCAGTTGGCTTTCTGGTCTGCAAGCATGTATTGCCAGCTCATGTTGAGCTTCTCATGAAACAGCACCCCCACGTCCTTCTCCTCAGGGCTGCTCTCAATGCATTCTCTTTCCAGCCTGTATTTGTGCCTGGTGTTGCCCCGACCTGTATGCAGGACCTTGCACCTGGCCTTGTTGAAATTCATGAGGTTCACATGAGCCATCTTTCAAGTATTTGGATGGCATCTCTTCCCTCCAGTGCATTGACCACGCTACACGGCTTGATATCATTGGCAAACTTGCTGAGGGTGCACTCAATCCTGTGGGAGGGACCCCACGTTGGAGCATGGGAAGAAAGCAAGGAGTCGTCCCCCTGAGGAGGAAGGAGCAGCAGAGACAATGTGTGACGAACTGACCACAACCCCCATTCCCCGTCCCCCTGCTCTGCTTGTGAGGAGGAGGTAGAGAAACTGGGAGTGGAGTAGAGCCTGGGAAGAAGGGAAGGGTGAGGGGAAGGTGTCTTAAGATTTAGTTTTCATTTCTCATTATCCTACTCTGATTTGATTGGTAATAAATTAAACTAATTTTCCCCAAGTTGAGTCTGTTTTGCCCGTGATGGTAACTGGTGAGTGATCTCTGCCTGTCCTTATCTTAACCCACGAGCCTTTCATTGTATTTTCTCTCCCCAGTCCAGCTGAGGAGGGGAATGATAGAGCAGCTTCGGTGGGCGGCTGGTGTCCAGGCAGGGTCAACCCACCACAGTAATTCTACCACTTTTTAAAGATGTCACACATTGATATGAAACATCGTACATTTTGAAATTATGACGTGATAAAGTTTGTTCTGTTATGGTTAACAGCTTTATTAATTTTTAACATATTCTGGAACATTTTTGGGGGGGGGGAATTCCATGGTAAAATGCAGTTTGTGAAAAATTGAAAGGTTTTGTAGAAATTTCCCCCCCCAAAAAAAGACAAGAAATTAAAGCCTTTTCATGTATTTTCATTTTTTTTATATATATAAAAACATTTCATACATGTCAAAACAGCTTTTTCTTCAATGCGTATAGTATATTAATGTGTTGTATGTATATGTATTACAAGTTATATTAGTATATGTTTAGTATTCCACCTTTAAAGCTTTGTAGTAGAGTGTTCTCTTTGAGAACAAAATGTTTTGATGGTGTTGGTAAATGTTTAGGAGTTTATGAAATGAGTATTTTCAGTTTTTAATTTAATGGTAAATTTTTAATTTCATGGTAAATGTATGAATCTTCTAACTTTTGATTTCTATAAGAAGTAATGTTTTTCAGCTAATTGCTAGCAATATCTTCAGAACACAAACAATATATAATGAGTTTTCTTTTTTTTTTTTGGTGAAGCACTAATGATGCACGATTTTTCCCGCAAGATGGCAGTGATGAGTTGTGAAAGTTACAGGAAAAGCCGTATTGAGGCACATGAAAACCTCTGTGAAAATCGAAGATACAGGTTTGATAACCCAGCGAGAATGGGGATATTATAGAGCCACAGGTAAAGCTCCAGCTTTAGTTCACTCTTTTGTAGCCAGACAGAGAAGTATGTATTTTATTGTAAGTAAGATCATATACCATGGTGCTTTTTGATAGCAAGCCAAAATTGGCTGCAAGATCTAATTACAATCACATAAGGTATTTTTTAAGTGAAGTGTGTGTGTTTGCGTGTACAGATTTCTCTCTCATGTACATGTTTTTTTTTTTATTCATATGGCTGCAAAGTGCTCACATATGAAATCTGCAGTTAACCAAGTAGTAAGAACCCACAAATTATTTTACCTGGAAAAAAGAATTCGAGAAGAAAAAGCATCTCAAGTGCCAAAAAAAGAGAAAGTCACTACATGTGACTTTAAATGTGACAGATACATATTAAGAAAGTGGTATTTTATTAAGAATATTAATCAACATTTTATTATGTCAAATCTTGCTCTGAATCTCATTGTAATAAATATTAAAAATTACATAAGTCGTGGAATGCTGCATAGCAGGGAGTTGCCATAAACACACGATAAAGAGTCTGTTCAGTCATCATGAGCCATCATCAGAATGAACACAACAATCTTCCCAGTTCCTAACTGAGAAATACAAACACATTTTCCCACCATCATCATAAAAATCCTTCAATTCTTTTCATCTCTGATTTAATCTAGGCTTGGCAAGAAAGCAAGTGGGAGTAGGGAAGCCAAAATTGCAAATCCTGAGCCTTAAAGAAAAACTGCATTTTTTCCATTTTTTAACATGAAGTAGGGAAGTTTGGACTGTGTCTGTCTCTCTACACATATATACATGCGTATGCACACACACAGAGTATTTCCATTTTTTCCAATCCTATTTCCATAATATTTATAGTAGTATTTTCATATAAATACTACTTTACCATGACAATGCAAAGAATAAACATTTTCCGAAGATGTCAGTAGAGAGCAGATCTCCATCTGGTGAAGTGCAGCAGCCTGCAGACTCAGGGAACAATTGCAGCTTATGGTGGCTCAGGAGCTGCCTACATGATTTAGGCCCCTATGTAAATCACAGCTGTCTATGAAGGATGGCAGATTTACTAGAGGTAATAAAAAACCTTCCTGTGGTATTTGTATGAGGCAATGGCTCATCCAAAGAGATCCCAACTAAAGAATGGCCATTCAGAAGTCATGGCTTGACCCCATCCAGCATGTACTCTTGCTGATGAAGGTCACATTCACATACCGATTGTGTCTTTCCAAAACAGGAGTAGGTAGCTAAGGAATTGATTGTCTTTCTCATCTGCTGTACAGTGGACAAGGACAGGTATAGTAGAGAGCAAGGGAGAGGAAAATCTTGAGCCGAGCCTTTGTATAACCCTAACTGGCCCTGACAGTCTCTCCATTGCTATTACTCTGTCTGGGCTTTGAGAGTACAGAAGTTTACAGAAATGAATGTTTAGAGGTCAAAAAGACTGTGGAAGTGATCTCCCTGTTGTTGAGCAAATATAGATGAGGCCATGGCTTAAATTGCTTGCCTAAGCTATTGGGAAAGAAATTCCGGTGGAAAGGATGTTCCACAAATCACCCAAAATGTTCCTGCCCTGAGAGTTTGTGAGCTTTTGCTAATCTCTAGCATAGCTTTCCTTATAATCTATCATCTGTATTTGAAATCTGTTATGCTACCAATGACATACAGGAAGAACACATGGTCATTGTTCTCTTTATTAAAAAGATGCACTTATTTGAGGAAAACTACCTTATTCTTCTACCCTACATGTCATCTTAAAAGTTACATTAAATGAAATCTAGTATACTTTCAACCCTTTGCTGCCTTTTTCTTTCTTAAGCCTGTTTTAAACTCTTCCCGGTTTATCACTATACTTTTTTCAAATATGGTGCCTGGAACCAGATGCAGTACTCCTGGAGTCGATACTTCCGACCTCATTGAGGAAGGAGCTCCCGGCGTTGGTTTTTGCTGAAATGGTGTTTATTATAATTTGGGATTTGTTTTGCGTTTTTTTTTTTTCCAGTATTGGCTAATGACCAAATTCTCACTTGCTGTGAAACTGCTACATCCATTGAAGGCTTTGAAGGCTGATTTATATTTCCTGTAGATCTGTTTCTTAATCATGACCTCAATAACTTCTTTTTTATTCATCATATTTTATTACTTTCTTGCTCTATCAATATTTTTGTTATCTCCATTCCGTAAGACTTAGATTCCACCTCTACTGAAATAATCAAAAGTTGTATTATTTTCGCCAATGAAAATTAAATCAAATTCTGAATGCCTAAAAGCTAGGCATTGTTTAAGCATACCACTGGCAAAGGCAAATAAGGTACAGGCTGTATCCTGGTCTTTTCTTGGTATGCTTAATTTTTACCTCCTAATGTACAAAAGTGACTGTCAGATACTTCTATGTTTTCAAAAACACTGTATTACAACACAGAAATACTGAGAGGAATTTGTTTGCTGAAGTGAAAGCTTGCTTTATAGATCTTAGGTGTGCTTTTTGACCCATTACAGTCTCAGGTTGACACTGGTGTTTGCATGATTCAAACAAGAATCGGAAGAGTCTTATTTCTCCAATAAACTCTGGTTTATTGGACTGGAGTAAGCTGTTTTGATCTTTTTTTCATTAAAGTTGTTTAGTTACTTTTTTTTTTTTAAATATATCAACATGAATCATGAGTGTGTGTGTGTATTCTCTCCCTTTCTGAGCTTTTCAGGCTCGCTTTGGAGCTTCAGATATTGCTACAGGCAGACAAAGCAAGAAATTATAGAGCAGCTTAGCTGTGCAATGGAGTTAAAAGCAAACCAAGCAGACCATACTTTGTACACATCAGTTTATCAGGAAAAAAATAAATTCATCTTGGCTCCTGAAATGAAATGCCTGCAAGAAAAAACACAGAAGCTAAAGTTAAAAAGAAGTTGCCTAAAATGTATTTTCACTTTGCTCCTGCCATGGTATCATGTCTTTGATACAGGATTTATCTCACCCAAATGCAGCCTTCCAAATGGAAACCACTAGTGCTGCACTGTAGATGAGTAATTTTCTTATCTTTTCCATGTCTACACTACAGCATCCCAAAGAGTTTGAAAGTTTTACCTCCATTGTGAGTTGACTTAAACGCTTTTGACTCCATTGTCACAGAAGGAGAATGCATTCATGAAAAAGTCTCCATAAAGCTTTGTATGGAAATATATTTTTATAAAATCTGGATCCCTGACAAACTTAGTAGCGTAACAACTGTTGCACAACAACAATCAAAGGATGTAGGAAATAAAGTAACTTTGGTGATTTTGATTCTTCTAATTGTGAAAACAAAGTACATCTCCAATATGATGTTTCGAGTGGTGTTTGCACTATCTCATAAGCATGTAGTGGCTTGTAGTTAAGCAAAATGGAACAAATGGAATTGGTCTGTTCCTCTTTCATATTTCTATGAGAAAGCTGAATTACAAATTGAAGAGAATGGTGATGAAATGGATGATACAACTAATTATGCTACTTTTCGTATTTGCAGAAGTGTAAACAAGAACAGAAATTGCTCAGCTTTCCACATTGGAGAATAATATTGTCTTGTGTGTATTACACTATAAACACCCAAAAAAGTAATATGTAAAAGCTTCAATAATTCATGCTCACACATCACTTGGTTTTGGGAACAAGAACATTGAATCTAGGATACGAGTCAGGCTCATATTGTAAAGAAAATTAACAAATTAATTTAAAACATCATTCTACTTCGAAAAATAAATAGAATGTATGGTCTCATGGGCATTTTATTTATCTCTTCATCATCTCTCAATTTAGATTGTTGCAAGTAACATTAAAACATTTATGATAGTTGGCTCTGAGAAGTTCTTGAAACTTGAAAGTTTGCTTTTTACATTTCACCAGAAATAAGAATTCTGAGATTGTCAGTTTTCCAAGTATTCTGTTGATAGCAAGTCAGAAGAGGATCTAACCCATTCTCCCAGCTATATTCATATGCTAATGGTAAAAATATAAAAGTATTTTCTTCACATAATGCTACCAGTAACTCTCTGAACACAAACAAAGAGTAGACCTACCAGTAGTATTGTAACTTTATAAATTAGAAGTTTTATAATTAACGCAAACTAAAGAAGGATGGGAAAGAATGCATTTGGTATAACTTTGTGGATTCAACAGTCCTGTTTGACTTGTAGCCTACAACTGAAGTAAAATGGTTTCTCTCTCCCTCAGGTATTCTCAGAATTTCAAACTGCATTTGAGTGAATCTGAGATTTTTCCAAGCTCTACCTTCCTCTAATTGAGAGGCTGTATATTTTTAATTACTAGTGAGGAGATTCACCAGGATATGTAAAAACTTCACAAGGTTCTGTAGAAATATAGAGCAAAAAGACAGTGTTGCCTCCAAAAGAGATTATTGCCTTTTCTGAAGAATATTGCATGGAGTTGTTTGGGGTTTTTTTTTTGTAATTTAAACAAAATATATAGCTAAAATTCAGGATATAACCCCTGGTTATTTTGTGAGAAGTATTTCCATTTTTCAAATGGTTTTGCTATCAAACTAGGCCACTCGGAAAAAGCCAAGAAAAAAACCCAACAAAACACTTGCATATAAATGCTACAAACTCATGTTTTTATATCTGCCAAGTTTTGCCTGTTTTCACATCAAAATGATGTGAAACTACAAATTGCCTACTGTAGCACTCTTCAGAAACAGTGTCTTGGAGGAATATTTCAGAAAAGAGGAGTAAAAGCCTACATGTGTGTATTCTCTACCAAGATTCTCTCTTTAAAGTTTTGTTTTAACAGGTTTTCTAGAAATTTTTTCATCTCTTAAGACTTCTACAGAATAAAATGTTTCTGTCAAAAGCCGAAAATCTTGAATTGAACACCTGGCCATGAAATCATCCTGAGTTTTAATCATAATACCAGTGCGGTAATGTGGGCTCTCTTTCACTTTCAACAAGGAGCTTACTGTGGTATTATCAATTCATTTTTGGAAAACTGTCCTTTACCTCCTTGGCAGAGCAACTCAGTACTTTCCTTACTGTCCTGGTTCTGGCTAGGATAGAGTTACTATTCACCTGAGCTGGGAGGAGAACTGAAGCTGGTGGCCCCTATGGCTGGGGCACTCAGCTGGGATAGTTAACTAACTAGCTAACAGCTGGGGTTAATTTACCCAAATTAGCCAAAAGGCTGTTCCCTCCCATCTGACATCATGCTCAGTATATAAGTGAGGAGGGTGGTGAGGGGAGCCTTCTGCTACTTGGAAGAACCTAGGTGTGGAGATTTGTTGTAAGCCATTATATCGTACTTGTTTTCCATCACTGTTTTGTTTTCTTCTGTCATTGCTGTTAAATTTACTTTTTATTCAATCTCAACCCACGTGTTTTTACTGGTGGTTTTTTTTTTTTTTGTTTACCAGTTCTCCCTTCTGTCCCACTGGAGGGTGAGGGGAGTGAGAGAGAGACTGCGTAGTCTGGTCCCAGTTGGGGCTGAACTACAACACTTACTAATCATGACACTTAAGCACTTCAGAAAGCACTTTTCATCTTCCAAGTGCTCTGCAAGCATTAAGTGATGTTTGTTAAATGTTAAAACACTGACACAGGGCAGGCAGAGAAGCAGCAGTCTCTCTGTATGAGCAGATGAAGGGGTGGAGAAGTTTGGGGCTTGATTTTGCTTGAAGTTGCACTCATCCAGCTTTTGCTGCTGCCCGGCAAGTTAACGTAGCTGGTAATTTCACAGCGACTATAGCCCTCAAATGCCTGCCACAAGGTTCTGTCTAAAATAAAGCTAGACCCGAACCCCAGTCTGGATCCCACCATCTCCTTTCCTGGTGCACAGGGCCAGCAGACCCTTCTGACTGCATCCTGGCCACCAAACTGACCGACTGCCCTGACCATTGCTCCACTGCACCCTGCGACACCGACACCCCTACTCTTGAGTTTCCTTTTGCAAAACAGAGACAGGCAGTCGCAGGGAAGTACTCCTCCAGCCAAATGTTCGTTGCAGGAAAGTACTCCTCATTCAACCAAATGGGGTTCAGCCTCCCGCAGCCTTCAGAGGGTGGTAGCATCTTTACATAGTCTTTGAATCCACTAGGCTACATGATAAAAGCCCAAAACAAACTATTACTGTGTATGTGACCTCAAGACATTTAATTGCAATGAGTTGTGTCACTTGCCATGATTTTGTGGTATAGGTATCAGCAAATACAATATGTGACAAATTTACATGGAAATTTTATGGAGCTGTGTTAAGTCTCCTGTACTACACATAAAATATGACACCTGCAATAAAATAACCTAACTAAGGAGTTAGATATGTGGTTCAGCGAGCAACATGACTGATGTGTGAACCTGAGGGTCATACTATCAGGAATGTTTTTATTGTAGGCTCCTTTCCTCACCTAATCTCCTTTGTTGCAGTGGTCTTATCACCGGAGATATTACTTACTTTACCTGTGCCTCAGTTTCTCTAACTGTATGGTAAGGAAATTCACACATATCAATGATGTACTTTAACATCTCTGGACAAATTGCAGAGCTAATTGTCATTAGTGTTTATCAGCAATGGCAAAACTTTACAGGCTAAAAGATTTCTTCAGGTACATGATATACTGCAATATGAGACTCTGTGTGATCACAGGAGAAATTATATTGACCTAATGGTCCTTGACACACAATTGTTTTCACACCAGCAGTATGATCCAGCCAGACCTGAAAGACCAAATGCTGTCCCCAGGGTGACTACCAAACCTCATTCTAGTAATGACTTATACATCTAAATAGAAGTGCTTCAATTCAATATGTACAGATTTGCTCTGATAATATAAATGACATCTGGAGACTAAAGCCTAGAGATATATTGACAGTGGCTGACAGTCTCCACACAATTTCTATACAAATCTTACAACTGAAAGGAAAACACTAGGAAATAAAATATTTGACATACAAACAAACAAACAAACAAACCCTAAAGCCTCTAATTTCATCTTGCTCGGGTGGAAACACACAGCTCTAAATTATACCATATTTCCTTCAGTGCATAGATTTGGTGACAGATATTTCATACCATCATTTGAAGAACAGAAAGAAAAATAGTGTAGTTTGAAATACATTTTGATATTTCCCATGCTTTAGAGTAAAGTCCATATATCTGGGTTATATCAGCATTGTCATGCACTGTTGACCACAGTATGTCAGACATCACCATCTGTACAGAAGGTCTACCTACTCCATATTTTGCGTTAGATTTTGTAGCACATAGTAGTACACCCAAAATGTTTAACCTGGACCTCTCTCTTTCTGACTGCCAGGAGCTCTGCACAACACTCCTGGTGGAGCTCTTACTGTGAAACAAAGTCTGTTTCCTACCGACTGCTTTAAAATTCACTTTTTCTCCTCTGTCTTTGAAATTCAGTTGATTTGTGAGCAGAGGATTGCTTTCATGAAGTGTTGAGAGGCCCCTGTGAGGACTCTGATCTGCAGAAGAAAGTGCTAGAGTTTTTTGATCAGTGGCTTTGTTTTCTGGTTTGGATCCTGAATTTATCAGCTTGATAAGTTGTTTAGTTTTTGGTTTTGTTTTACTATGTTTCTCCTTTTGTATTCAAATAGTCCATTCTATTTAGCAGAGGCTGTTGAATTCTCTGGCGCTCTCAGGATATTGGGTGAAAAGGGAGGGGGAGCTGTTTATTTTCAGAGACTTTCTGATATCAATATTGAATTTAGTGAATTCCACCTGCGCTGTAAAACACCTTGCATTTCTTTAAGGTAAGCATGTAGAGGATTGAGTACTGAAACACTCAACTTGTGGTGTAGCTGTCATTATTACCTGGATAATTGCTGGACCCAGGTCTCCCAGTGTTCAAAGTAAGTATGAGATGGTTATTGCACACCCTAAAGAAATTATCTGCAGATGATTGATGGAGGGTGCATCAAAGCATCTCACTGTCACTCAGGAGGTGCATGGAAATGCATATATTTAAATGGTATATTTCCTCTGTTTTCCATAGTCCTTCACCTGGGGCTTGCTATACCCAAATGAGGATGATCCTCGTTGGCTGCCCTTCCCTCCTGTCCTCCTGGGTGGACAGGGGTACCCTGCAGGGCTCCACTCCTGGGGCACTGTTGCTGTCTGGCCATGGGTGACCAGCACTGCCATGCCTCTGGGTGCAGATGGAGGGGCATCCTCCTCCAGACCCCCCTCAATGCACAGCTGGTTTGCTCTGAAGATCGATTCCTGACCCCTGCAAACCTCCAAGTGTCTGTGATAAACGCTTGAAGCAGATTTCAGGGGACCCTTAGAGATTTCTTGAAGGTGTTCAAGAAGAGTGCATCAATAACAACTGGAAACTTTCCTGAAGTGGCTGGTTACTGCCTGAAACACCGTCAAGCAGCAGGGGAGACAATGTACTTGGTTTTATGCTGAAACTCTCTTCTGTTTGCTAAGGTTAATAATGTTTTACTCATATTTTAGTTTACAGTACATAGCATTCTTATACTGATATTTTACAGTCCCTGTAGAAATATGTGTTATTATCCTGTGACCAATAACCATGGCCAGGTTCTCAGCCAGCTTACTGACAAATTTGAAAAGGGGATTAGCCATTGTCTCCCTGCTGTGAAGTTAATTTTCAGTGTAGCCATCTGGGCTTTCTGAAACTTGCTTTAAGTTTGTCCTACTCTTTATATTTGGTCCCTTATCTCAATTTTCCCATTACTTACTACTTGTATAGGGTTTCAAATGTCAGTTGATCACATTCAATGTCCTATTGCACTTGTGGGCAATATAAAGTACAAAATGGTCTCTGGCCTCAAAGTTACAGTTAAATATAATGAATTCTCTAAACACTTTATTAAAATAAAACATGAGTCCTGCACTTTTACTTACTGTGCATCCTAAGCCATCAGTATCCAGCATTATTTGCACCTATTTGCCGTAACACCTTCAAAAACACCCTAGTGAGTGAATCTTGTTTCAGTGTTGCCATAGTGTTTCTGAAAGGAAAAGCTAAAAGACAACATCTCTTCAAAACTGATTCAGACTTCACCGTACAACAAAACACTTCTGAGAGACAGACTTGGGTCTTGTCCAGGAGCATTACTAGGTGCAAAGCTCCAACGCTGTTGAAGTTAAACTGGTTTATCCTGCATGGGCACAGTTATCCCAGTACAGATCACTCTTGACCAGAAGGAAAGAGCAGTTTTAAGAGGCATCAGTATCAAAGTCCATACTGCTATATTGATAAGGGGGAAAAAAAAAAAAGAAAACAGTTGCAACTAGTATTACTATGCTTGTATAAAATCTATCAAGGGTATCTTTCAATGACATTGAAAGTATTAACTGTGTACTAACAGCATATTAACTACAGTTGCCTTATCCTTTAAAACCTTAAGAAATGTTTCATACCTGCAACTCCAGTAAATGAAGCAGTTCTCCAGCAGATCTCCAATCACGTCTCAGGAAATTAGTCTTCTACTGCTAGGGGTGAAGAATCCAAATCGACCAGAACTTTGAATTTGTCTTGCTCTTGCACTCAGGTAAACATGATTAGAAAAAGATAAGAGGTGGAGAATTTACTTTCATGTGGAAAACCTCCCACAATTTTCCCCCTAAAAAAGAGAAGAGGAAATATACATTAGCATGCTTTTGTCACTGACATAAATACATTTTTAAATGAAAGGACAGTAACAGCAAACGGGAAATGTCATTTGCAGTGAAAATCCTGCTTGAAATAAATGTGGGGAGAAAGTTAGAAAAAGAGGGCAATGTCTTATTTTACGGTGCTGAGTTAGAAGTTGAAGTGTTCACATTAATTTTCATATAGTGTTCCATATTATTAAAAGCCTGAAGTTTCTATTGCCATTTCTTTTAAATAAGAGAAATACTAAGGCAACAGACACTCTGAGATGTTTATTAGGCTGTAGGTAGTTCTATTCCAATGCTAGTTTCAATACCGTGAAATTAGGATCATTTTATTAATTCAGTTAGCTCCTGCTATCCAACATACTACACGTGGGAACTTTCTTCTTCATGTGTATTTACAGCTGTGAGCCTGAAAAGGACTCCTGCTAAATATCTGGTGCTTTACAGGACCATTGTTTCTTTATTCTTCATCTTTTATGTCAAATTAAGTCATTATAGCATAAAGTAATGAAAAGCAACATTTGTATTTAACTGTAGTTGCATTTATTGATTGATGCTAAAACTCAGGCATTACATTTCCTTTCTCTTTGGGAAATAGATTAAATGGAAGTACCTTGTTGAGGTAAGTCTTTATTCTTTAAAACAAACAAGAAAATTTCCCCAGTATAGTCTGAAAACTGGATATCTATGCTGGCCTCCAAAGGAGCAGAAAGTTAATTCAGTGCTATGGTTCTCTTACAGGTATTTTTAGCCTGACTTTTAACATCCAGTACTTAATTACTCTTTTGTAAAGAGCTTTATTGAGCATTTCCATTCCTCAACAGTACCTTCTGAGGCACAACTTGTATGTTTACGAGAGAGAAAGGGTTAATTAATAAACACATGCACAACGAGATCTCTCAGAAACAAAGGACCTCTGCACATCTCATCATGCTTTACTACAAGTTCAAGGAGCATGACTTGACTTCTGCAATATAATAAATTAAAGTTGTGAGCTGTCTTTCAGTGTCTAGGATCTGTAGATAGTGAAAGCAAGAGAACCAAAAGAAGAACTGGAGGCGTGTGCATGCAGCCAGCATCTCTGGGAGTGGAGGTCCTACACTGGCCAGAGCTGGGGCACAGGCTTTACTCTGTTGGGCCCTTTATGTTCTGTAAAGTTAGCGTCCTTCCCCTCCTAGAACAAGAAAGAGGGCTGGTCTCCAGAATGACATTTTCAGCATCCTTAAAAATGTCCTTTTGAGGCTTACTGCAGGTATACAATAATTTGGTATCTGAACAGTCACTGCTTGTCTTGCTGTCCAGTATCATCTCCCAGTTTCTGCCTGTGTTATTATGATCTGTAAAAGTGCTTGAGGACAAAGATCACTCTGCATGCACACAGTCTCTTACACTTGCAGCGCTTCTGACTACTCTCAAGCACAAGACTGCGGGCCATATATTCTCCCCCAGAAGGGCAACATTTTGGCTCTTACACTGCCAAATATCATAAAGTTAGTGATGAATCAATATCCTTTTTCAATTCAAAAGAGGGAAAAAGCTATCCAAAAAAGAAAAAAAAAAAGCTATCAGAATAGGGATATGATCTGTGAAAGTAGTTCTCAGGCACTTGATTAGCAATCAGTGATGTTTCAAGTAAGTGCTAGTGCATTGGTCTCAGGGAGGTATCTGTGTATTTCCAGGCTCTCCAATCATCCTGGTTTCTTTTAATTGTTCCATAGTGCTTAACTAACATTTGTTCAAGTGCAAGGTATATTTCAGGCTGCATTCTGGTTTAGATAAGTTTTGTCAGGAGTGAAGCCAAGCACTGAAGTCTTTCCAGCAGGTACAAACAGGCCAGTTCTACTAGGTCCAGCTGTAGTGCATGACTTCACTAGGAAGATGGAAGGGGAGATGCTGTGGACCCACAGCTGCTCTCAGACTGTCAACATCTCACCAGCTTTCAGACCTCCTGTTGACTCTTGGTGGGTTCAGCGCACTACTTGTAGGGTGGCTCACCTTCCTGGCCCCATGCAAAGTCTCTTATGCCACAAGAGAGGAAGGAAGAGACATAACTGAGCTGAACCTACAGAGAGGAGGCTACCTTGGCATGTCTGCAATCCCTACCTGCCATAAGAAGAGGTCTGGCTTTCCCAGTGTTCCCACGCCAGCAAGGTCTTCTTCCTGGACCACATGCTGTCCCCAGGGATGTGAGCTACATACTGTGCATGCTTAGCTGGGTGCTCACAGAGTAAAGGGCTAAAAGCCAAGTTGTACCTCCATGATCTGCTATGCTGGGTAACGTCCTGGCTGATTGCTGAACTCATTCCATCCTAGATGAGAGCCTCTCGTTCTATTTTGGGGTGCAAGGTTTCGTTTTACAGCTTGGGTTGGTATAGCACAGAGCTCTCCTGCGGTGCTGACTGAGGCCTAGTACTGGGTAAGTAATAAATAAACTGTAATAATAATTTCAAGCTGTCCCTGCTGAAATACAGTGTGGGCGTTGCCCTGCACAGATGAACACAGAGGACTAGCTCAGAATTACCAGTTCTTATTCCATTTGTTATCAAAACTACCTGCAAGTTCATCTTCCCCCAAGGCACAAAGCTAGTTCATTAACCCACCGCACTAAGCAGACCTTGCATTGATACCTTGTGTTAGTGATTTTTCATGCAGAACCTGTCATTCCAAGCAAGAAACAGGTTTGTGTCCTTGGAGCTGGAACTAGAGAAAATGTCATTGCAATTTAAGCAACAGTGATCAAAAGTATCTATCTCAAATCAACAGGACTCAATTCCTGGCCTTTATACTAATCCAAAATAAGTAAAGAACATCATGTTCAAAGAAACGATTTTTGTATAAGACTTGACTTTTAAGTCTGTGTGCAAAAATATTCTTTTTGATCTGAGTTCAGCGGTTTCCCCACGTATCTAAAAAGAGTTAGCAGAATAGGTAGTAAATTAAATTGAAATATAAAATAAAGACAGCACTAGACAACTGTTTCTTCCTGGTTTTACCAGCTCAAAAAATAACTGTAATAAGAAATTATTAATAGTCCTCTTAGAACATGTGGTTTAGTAGATTATCGTGGCAAAGAGAAGTCGAGGGACAGAGGTTATGGACTCTGGGCCACGTTTTGCCCTTGGGGGTTGAACTCCTGTGACTGGCAACAGTTTGGGCAACTGCTCTTTTGTCTCACATCATAGATGCACTTAAAGACCGTTTCTGCTTTCTGTGTTAATGACCCTTTGCGTGACACATTCATAAATCCATATAGGGGCTAAAGACATGATAAAAGAGTTTCCACCCTGTACCCTGTGGTGCTGAAGAACCAAAATTCTGGCTGTATTTTAGAGCAAATCTAGTGTGTTGGAAAGTATGGACTGCATGTAGCTCTCCGTGACAGCAGGAACACATTAAATGAATCACAGGTTAAATCCCTGTACTACAAAATCAGTGACTAGCAGCGTTTGCACCATTGCTAATTGCTAATGAATCAATCTATACATCTCCAGATGCTCAGGAACAGAACTGGCCACTGGGTTTACATACAGTGGATTTTGTAAATTGACAGGTAGCAAAGAATTTCAGGATCCTTGGGGTCAATCGGTTTTTGGTTAATAGACATTTTGGTAATGTTACGTTTGCAACTCCATTACTAAGTATTGTTGTAAGAACAGGGAGTCAAGCAGGAAAATGCAACAGCTAGACTTCTCTCTGTTTCTTTGTCTTTTATAGCTGGGAATCTGTACATTATAATGTTGCTTCTCCATTTCTATCTAGTCTTGACATATTTACATAAATAAGCCTGTGCTATCTGAGTTGTATAACTCTTCCTGTATTTGCTCTGATTTATTAACTTTCTATTTTATTTAGGATTTCAAATCGGCAGGGGACATACAAATCACAAAAAGCATTTACTCAAGAACAAATTTTGAGCTCACCAGAGTAAAAATATATATGTACAAAAATAAAACGTTTGGAAAGTATTCAGAAAAGGAGGACACATTAAATTTCAAACTGAAGCTGATCTGGAGCGGGTGGAAGTGTTTGGTTTTACAGCAAAAAATTGGCAATAGCTGCTCTGTGCAGTCTGTACTGTAGATAAAACACACAGTAGAAATACTGTCACACGCAGTCATTCAGCAGAGAAGAGAGTAACATATTCCAAATGGACTACTTCTTTATTCAACCTGCCTTCCATTTTGCAGGTGATATCTCCAGCTCTCTGCTTGTCCGGTATTGGTTCCCATCCAAACACAATGCTCTGGGAACTCCTTTGTTGCAACAACTCCCCTTCATAAATAATAAACCAAAGCTTTGTCTCCAAGTATACCAGGATAGCTGTCAAAAGAGGTGAGATACGTTTACAAAGAGAACAAGAAGTAGTATATGTAGAAGCAATAGGAAAGGAAAAGCCATATCTAAAGGTTAACGTAAAATGGAACAAAACTCATCGTGTGCATTTCAGGAAAAAAAAAATCAGAGGCATCTGAAATACAGGAAGCTACATCAAAGAAAAAATACTAATCACTAGGTCATGAAATTGTGAGAATGACTTTTTGTTTTTATTCTATAATAGGAACTGGACTGGCTTGCAGATCATTTCCCTATCTGTTCAGCAAAGGAATATGTAAAAATGTTTATTTCCAACTTGCATTGTGTGGAGGCTGGCATTAAAAATGCTCCTTATATTCTTTTCTGAATGTTTGCTGTTCCTGTATCACCACAAAGGTGTCTAAAGATAGCAAAACTGGTCTAAAGTCATAGCAAAACCTGTCTTTTGAGATCCCACTGACATGGTGGTTAGTTTTTACCCTTGCGATGATTTAAATATTTATAATGATTTAGTGTAGTGCAAAAGGGACTTACATGGACTTATACCTGAGGTTGAACAATCAGCATCAAATAGCCTTACTGACTCCAAATGAATTATTATCAGTTTCTGTTTTGATAACTATGTTGGTGATTAACACCTAGGAAAACACAAGTGCTGGAAACAAGGAAGAAAATCCATGGCAACCTGATGTTCACTTTTTAGCTTTCTAACATGCAGGAAGGTAATTAGATTTTCTTTATGTTTTTATGATGTATAATAGCATTAGTGATCTCTGGGTCAGGCGTTTCCTGGCAGCTAATGATAGGTTGGGTTAAGAGACCCTGAGTTTATCTTAGACCTTTTACTCTTCCAGCCAGTCATTAGCTGCCAGGAAATGTTTGACTCAGGGGTCATTATTGCTTAAATATTACCTCTAAAAGCTTCTCATTACTATCAATTCATTTTGCTTTCATGCTGTATTAGCAGGCCTAAGTAGTAATACAATTAACTGTAATAACAAATCAGGCAAATAATAAAAGCTCTGCAGGCAAGGGACAGAGCCAAGACAAATTACTTTATTTTCTACATATTTCTAGTTTACAGTTGGATATTGACACCATAATAAATCCAAACAGGAAGAGTATGTATCAGGTGACCTACTAGAAGAGAAGAAGGAAAAGAAGGAGAAAAGGAGAGGAAGAAAAAGTCTTGAAAGCGAAAGCGAAAGAGAAAGAAAAAGAGAAAGAGAAAGAGAAAGAGAAAAAAAGGCAAAGAATAGTGTAATGCTGAAGTTTTAAGTGAGGAATTTTGCATTCTTGCAATGACAAAAGGTGCAAGGACATAATGTAGTATGTGAAATGAGTGCAGATATTTCATCACCAGTAACCACTTTTTATGTTTTTGTTTTTATGTGTGTAAACAATGGCTTGTGGCTTGAGGCTACAGTAGAAATATTCAACTGGCATTCTCTTTATTTTGTCACGAGTTTACTGCAAGGAAAGATCTCATCTGAAATTCCCAGAAGCAAATAAAAATGAAATGTTGTCTCAGTACGAACCAAAAGTTTGCCCCTTTTTCACCTGGCAAGGTTTTAGACCAGTTTCCCATCAGCCTGCATCCATTCTCATGCATACTCCTTTTTACGCTCTTTCCATCAGCCATTTTGCAGCATGGTCTTTATACTCACTAGCTCAGCTTTTCAAACTAAAGTAGCATGAAAACAAATGTCAGTGCATAAGAATTTATTTTGGGGAAAAAGTTATAGGAAAAAAATTGTGTTAGAATGCAACTGATGTTTAAAGGAAATATGAGTAAGTTTAAAGAATAAAGTGGCTCATAAGTACGTTGCAAGTATTCCTAAAACAGAGTGACAATGTGTTGCAGTAGCTGATGGTGGCTGCTGCTGTCATTGTGTTGTCTCAGAAACAACAATGTTCCAGCTAGGAGACTTCAAAACTCATCTTGTATTGTTTCATATCACAGAATCATTTAAGCTGGAGAAGACTCTTAAGATCATTGAATCCAACCTTTAACTTAACACTGTCAAGTCCACCACTAAACCATGTCCCTAAGCTAACCACCACATCTACACATCTTTTAAGTATCTCCAGAGATGGTGACTCAACCACTTCCCTGGGCAGCTTGGTCCAGTGCTTGATAACCCTTTCAGTGAAGAAATATTTCCTAATGCCCAATCTAAACCTCCCCTGACACAACTTGAGGCCATTTCCTTTCGTCCTATCACTTGCTGTTTGGGAGAAGAGACTGACACTCACCTTGCTACAACCTCCTTTCAGGTAGTTGTAGAGAGCGATAAGGTCTCCCTTCAGCCTCCTTTCCTAAAGGGAAAAAACAGGGACTAAACAACCCCAGTTCCCTCAGCTGCTCCTCATAGGATTTGTTCTCCAGACCCTTCTCCAACTTCGTTGCCCTTCTTTGGACGTGCTCCAGCACCTCAATGTCCTTCTTGTAGTGAGGGGCCCAAAACTGAACACAGTATTCAAGGTGTGGCCTCACCAGTGCTGAGTACAGGGGCACAATCACCTCTCTACTCCTGCTGGCCACACCATTTCTGATACAAGCCAGGATGCTATTGGCTTTCTTGGTCACCTGAGCACACTGCTGGCCTGTATTAAATAATACAAAAGCTTGCATGCTTTCTGACTGCCTTTATATACAGCAATCAAAGAAAGGTGTTGCAAGTTGAAAATACATACGTGAAAGTACACCATGCACCCTCCCTATGCAGCCACTAGACTACTGTTGAATTCCTAGCCCATTTTTTGTATTAGTTTCACAATATTTATTCACTTCAGCTTTTAGTAATATAACGTGTTCATGAAAGAGTCAGTGTTCAACAGTGAGACCTCCCACTGAGGTATATTTTAGCAAAGCACTTCTGTGAGCGCTCACGCTCGTCAATATTTCAGCAAACTTGAGCAAATAAATTTCTAAATTATTCCAGAAGCAGCCTTAAAATCATGCTTAAATTAAGCCTACATAAGCTAAAAGCACATTTAGGACTCTCAAATGTCAGGTACAATCTATCCTGCTACTCTGAGTTAAAAAAAACACAACCAACAAACCAAAACAAAATCTGAGAGAAACCATTATTTCTTTAAACATCAGCATACTTATTCTGGAGACCACCAAGAGTATACTACCTTCAATCCTATTTGTTTGGTTATTTCATGGTATCAGTACAAGCCTCACTCAACACTGACATGCACTATTAACCTGACCCTGTACATTATTCTGCAATAATAATTAGAAGCCATAATTAGTTGTTTGTCTTAATTTAACTCTGATTAAATTAGGTAAATGACTCTAATGGGTTTCAATTGCAGGTTGAAAGTTGTTGCCTTAGAAAAAATGTGAGACAGAATAGTATAATAAGATGATAAATACTTCCAAAATTGACCCATTTTAGAATTAATTTCAAGTTAATTAATCTAATTCAAAATTCTCAGAAAAAAATTATTCAGTGTTTTGAGGAAACATAGCTTCTGTGTGGGGAAAGTAAAGCTGCCCACAACAAAGAATCCCATTCTAAACAAACTAGAGAACCAACCATCACCTGCCCAAGGAATGGTTCCTTGAGCTCTGGCATTTGAAACAGACACATTTATTCCTAATGTACTTGGCTTTTCAGAAGCAGATACATGTATGAAACTCTCACAACTTGAGTTTATCTATCTCAAGACAGCAAGAACAACATCCACCTGAAGTAGTAAACTACACAGAGACATAACTCACTCAACAGTTAACTGAATCGGTTTTCTAATTAAAAAAAAAATCTCAGCAGTTTTTCACTTACTACCATGGTCATATTTCCAGGCAATAGTCTTGAACCCATTAATGTCCTTACCTGTCTCTAACTGACATTGGAAGACCACTAAGGTTGTGAAGTCTAATGTTCAGAAAATGAGGACCTATCATAATGAAGTTTGCATCCACTCACTTTATGCATATGTATCACCTTGCAATCCTGTCTTACATAACAGCAGACAAACTGTTCCACAGGGTCCCTGACTCAGTCAGGGAAGGGTAATAATTTAGTATTCCCTTTTATCCTTACTGGAAAGGCCCCAGGCCTTACGTAACGCATACAACTGAAAATCTTCAGTGAATTCAAAGTTAGTAATTCCCTCACTAATATTTCTGTAAAAATTACTTCATGCTCTCAAAGACTCTGATTTAAAAAAAAAAATATGTTTAGATACCTGTCCGGGCTTCTAGGAGCTTCTATGAGATTTTTGAAATTGGCTTTGTCATTAGGCACCACAGCAATCTGCAAGCCACTGGGAGGTGACTGTCTCCAGGAGGGAGATACCCAGAACATCCATCCCTCCCTCAGTACAACGGAGGAGGACTCACTCTCCTATGGCACAGCCCAGATGTACAGTTTGGCAAAGATCAAGACTTCCCCTTATATTTTCCTTGTCTTTGTGCCCTACCCAGCCAGTCCCTCTATGTCATTTTTTGGGTCTGGCTGAGAGGATGGGAGAGAAGCTGGGGACGCAAAAGGGCTCCAGGAGAGATGAAAAGGCCCTGCAAGAGGACCATTTAATTTGGGAGAAGTAACCAACAGGTTCAGTTGTGGCTCTGCCTAGTGCTGTTCTCCCAAGATCAAGGGCTAGCAGATGCTCTGGGATGTGCATCCATCAGGTCCTGGAATACAGCAGAAGTGCATCAAGAGAGATCAATCTAAGGTATGAGAATCCCACCTGGGAAAGCCATTAATAAAGTGAAGATTGCACGCAGGTGATAGCGAAACATGTGGTATACCTCAATATAGTAGCCCAGATTAATGAAAATTCATTTTAAAATGCTAATAGATTAGCATTTCTGGTAAGGTATGGAACACAATCTGTTTTAGGATTACTTTTGGATGCTTCAAGAACACATTGCAGAGATCTGCTGGTATTTCAACCATTTTCACCTTAAATTGCTCAGATAATCATATTGGCTTAATTCTTTTTTGTTTTAGCATTTGTCACCACCTGCCAGCTATGTTTGCCTGATGCATTCAAAAGTGATCATTTTTTCTGTTTGCATCTTCTTGTAATCCTGGTCTGAAAAGGAAAGAAACAATCAAACAAGTGTCTTTAACTCTCAATAGTCAGTGGCTTTCCATGTCAGCCCTCTAAGATGCAGAGTGGTTGCTGCACAGCTTATTTGAGGACAGAAATGTGGATGCTGTGTTTCTGAACACTGCACGGTGTTCTACAGTGCCGTGCAGCTCTGGGCGGTGGGTAGCAAAGCCTGGCGAGCCTGGCTTGCTTGTGTGTCCTGCAAGGCCGGGCCAGGGCTGCTTACCAGGGTTTGTGCCTGGAATTTGTAGCAGCTCATTGGCTTGTCTGGCAATTCAGAGCTGTATTTTTGCCCTTCACAGATTTTGAGTTAGAAGACCATTGTTACAGCAAAACCATGTCTGGTCCTTGCTGATCCCCAACAAAAGAGGTAGAAGCAATCCTGTGCAAGTCTGTTAATTATTCTGCATTGCGGTGTAGTTGGTCATCCAACTGTCCATTTTTCTTATTATACTATCACAGCCTCTAACACACAACATCAATAACTGAGAGGAAAAGAGAGGCCAGTCTTCCAGCACATGGTAATTGATTATATCATGTGAATTATGCATTAAAATGTCTCAGTGTTGCTTTTCCTTTTATAGCTTCACTGAAATAAATTTTGTGCTACGTGAACCTACTCTCGCCTCCCCTCTTCTTGAGAAGAACCCTGAAACATACTGTTTCATTACTTGTTTTTAAAAAAGCTGAAATAGGGTAGGATGTCGCAGTACGAGACTGGTGTGATCAGTTCTGCACATGCATGTAATAAAAAGAGACTACTTACTCTAAGCAGAACGTGGGGAAGAAACACGAATCAGTGAGGACTAGAGGAAAAAAAAGAAAGGAAAATTTTAACTCTAATTCTTTGGCATGAACTGATTGCCTATAATGCACTTCTTTCTTACCCAAGTGATATGAGCCGGTAGTTTTCAGTTAAAAAAAAACAGATTAAAATGAGTCTTAAGGAAAATAAGGCATTTCAACTATAGAAAGGAAAATGAGAAAACAATATACATGTATGTCCAGAAGAATGCATATATACATATCTGAAAGTCACTGAGCAATATAACTGTTTATCCCGGAACACAAATATGATGGATATGGTCTATAAACAATACATGCGATAACAATGGACTTGCCTGAAAGACAGAAATAAGTCTCAAATGAAGGCTCAAAATGAATGACATTTTTTGCTCTATTTAACACGTTATTGACCAATGAGTTCCCAAGGATTTGAAAAGCTGTCTCCTCCAATGAGGGTAGATCCTAATTTTTGCCCTCTTCCTTCCACTCAGGGCCTTGAACACCACCTCTTGAATTGTTTGTTCCATGCTCTGTTTCCCTTCCCACAGATTATGGAGTAGCTTAGGTCACCCATGAAGATGAAGATCTGCCAAAATGAGGTTTCTTCCCATTGTCTGAAGAAGGCATCATCTACTTCTTCCTGATCAGGTGGTCTGTAGTAGTAGTGTGGTCTCACCACAAGGTTGCCCATGCTGGTCTTCTCTCTAACCGCAACCCGTCACATTTCAGTGGCTTATGATGCTTCCCTAAGGGAGCCTCATGCTCCCCCCACTGCTCTCTCACTGAACTGGGATGCACTGCTACATCACTCGTGTTTGGCAGGAACCATTGTTCAAAATCTGGGACTTTAATCTACAACTTCTGGCTCTGCAAAAAGAATAGCTACTAAGCAGTCCAATCTAGTGCCCAAAGTTGGCCTGTATCTGACTTTTGGCTGCTGAACACTGGCTTGTTTATTGGTTTACTTCCTTTCATAGGCTTTTCTAATGTTGTTAGATGGTCTTTAACAGGTGTGTCTCCTCATTTTTATGGTACAAATCTGGCAAATAGCACTACATCGGAAAGAAGTTTTCAGTGTTAGGTAATTAATTACAAGCACTTTTTTTTATTCTTTACTAAATCTTTAAATTTACACTCCGTTCAAGTCCACATCCCCTTGAAAAGTAGAAGAGCAAACTTCAGAGTGTGGTGGAGACACACAGTAGGCTGGACATGATTCATTAAAAAATATGCCCCAAGCAGATACTGCTGCATATCTAATTCTATTAATGGGAGTTGTGTATTATTTCAGAGTTTTTTCCAACTTGGAAAATATTTAAAAGGTAATAACTAAATTATATATTATCATCCAAGAAAAGATGAGATGAAGTGTAGTTCTCAGAAACATTAGTGGCACCCTGAGTGACTAGTTTTTAATCCACTGGTAGATTTTAAGGCAGGGCTTAAAATTTTATAAAATTGGGAAATTTTATAAAAGGCAAAACATGCTACTATCTAAAATGTAGTAAATGGGTTAATTTGTATTTTGAAAGTCTTGTGCAGTACACTGGTAGCGGCTACCATTTGAAGACCAGGCATCTTTGCATATCGGCTTTTGAAACCCCAAGAGCTTTTGCCGTTTGCTCCGATTAGGTCTGTTTTCAGAAGATAAGTCTCGCAGGTAATTTGAAGTACAGGCACAAAATGAAGTCTGTTTGATGGTTTGAGACTAGAAAATGTCTCTTACTCAATTAATTAATGCTGTTCTTTTAAAATTCCTGTTCATGTTTTGTTTTATATGCCATTCCCTCAGATGTCTGAACGTCAGTGCACTTATTTCAGAATTTTTTTCCTGTAGTTCTAAAGAGTTGCTTCTTATGTAAGTAGCTACACTTTTTATCATGAGCTAAATAATGGTCCGGATCCCTTTTTGCATCTGTGTGCACAGTGGCACACTCCCACCAGATCATTTCACATGATATCTGCTGTAGGGTTTAAAGCTAAACTGACCTTTTTGCTCCAATATGTTGCATTCACCAGACGGAGGATTACTTAACACCAGAAGCAAGCAGAGGATAGAGACAAAGGAGGGAGACCTAAGCTCTCACTCTCTGTAGTGTTGCTTGCTCCGTCTCCCTTTAATATCACAATTGAAGTTACGCGCTCTGAAGATTTCCTTTAACTTTCATACCTTTTTTTCCCCATTGAATCTGTGGCTGCTAGTGCTGAGTGCAAAACTGATTTCCAGCTATAAAGTTGCTGCATTATTTAAACTCCTGTCTCTATTATGTAGTTACTTTATTAATACCTTTTTTAAGATCATGACCTTAATTCAATGTTTAAAGGAACAAAGGCAAATGTCTCAGTCAGTGACACATTTCTCATTTTAAGGAGAAATAAACCTCCCGCTTAGCCCAGAATTATGGAAGTTGGAAACGTAGGAAGCATTTCTCAGCATGCATATTCTGCAAAACATGCTCCACGGCAGCAGATGCCACTTCTGAGCCTACCGCCTTTGTCAGCCATTTTACACGTAAGTAACGTTCTTGTGAGCGTGGCAGACATCTTGCAGAGAAATAATATCTCTTGTGCGTGGTAGCCAGCAGGAGACATTGCTAAACAGTACTCATTCTTTATTAGCACTGCTTTAATGAGCAGGAAAAAGATACTGGTTTTTTTTCTGAGCACTGTGAAGGCACTAGGAAATTACACTGTTCTTGCAGGCAGATAACGATATTAAAGATTTTACTTTTATTACCTACATATCATAGCACTGTGAGGTAGCCGAGGAGATATCAAATCAAAGTACAGCACCAGCTAAAGAAATGGTGATACTTGTCCTTCAGTCAGGAAGAGTTTTATGTTGAAATGTCTGTGAAAGCAATTTACAAAGAGCTCAGACTGGACTTAAGCCTTGCTTTTCCTACTCCCAGTTCCTCCATTCCCTTCCCTTTTTTCATCCGTCCTATTTCCATCTTACTGCTGATCTAAATGTGTGCAGTGAGATGAGATACTGGAATTGCTAACACAGAAGTGCTTCCCGTTAAACTACACATTCTCAAAGAAAAATTAACAGAAAGCAAAGGATTCTGTTAGAGTTTGTAAATGTAAAAAAATTGGCAACATTCACTGCATAATGTAGTTCTTTATCACTACTGACCTTGTTTTTTTTTCTTTTCAGGTCCTGTAATGTACAACTGCAAAGCTAAATCCAATATCAGAAATTAAAATGTTGCTTTGGGTGCTCTTTTAAAAGCCCACTGTTCTGTGAGGCAGAGTACCGATGTTGCTCCTTGCATAACTGAAAGAACAGGGAGAGATTAAGAATAAAAATAGAAGTGAAATAACCAGTGTTGTCAGATAAAATTTGCTAGACTTTTGATCAGAAAAATATTTTCCATGACATTTTTTTTAATCAGTAACAGAGATCGGCAGTGCTATTATTCACTGTAAGAACTGCAGGAATTAATAACCATATCAGTGCTTTACCTCCACTTTTTTCCTGGGTTATTCATTCCATTTATAAGAAGATGCTTTGTTTGTTTTTCGTAAGGTGACTCTTTGCTTTGCTCTTGTAGACGGAGTGTGTTTGCCCATCCTATTGCTTCGTGTTTGTACAGTGGCTGCCCCCATGTAGGTTTTTCCTGATGGCTGTAAAACAGACGTGGCATTGCTGCATGAGGCAAATATTGCTTCCCGCAGCAATGCCCAGAGTCCCACTGCATCTTTCCTTCTTAATGTAGTTTTCCTCATGTGCTGTGCCAGGGCCTTGTTAACAACCAAAGGATTGTTATGTTGGTTAAACTTCTTTGATTTTGCCCAATATTTAGTTTATGTTTTAATCTGGAGAACTTAAGACTTGAGCTTTTGTTGTTGTTGTGCTTGGAAAAAGCAATAGCAGCAGATCACTGAGGAAATCTCGATAGGGTATGTTTCACACAATATTGTGTATATTCAGATTAGTTGTTGGAACTCGCAACTCTGTATCGCTATAAAACTTTATGAATAAAATCCTGATGATATTCTCGCACTGATGTGCTGGCATTTGTCCTCAGCTCATCCTATCTCCTTGGAAAGCCTGTGGAAAGTGCCATCATTTCATTGCCCACATTTCTTTATTATCCATAGGAAGTACATGTCTCCAATTTTCACGTCTATAATAAGCCCCTTGCGAAGCCTCTCATCACATTGCTGCCCCACATCTTGAAGTCTCTCCCTGTGACAAGAGCAGAACCCCCCTGCTCACTCTTCAGAGGCAGGAGGAAGACACCCATCCAGATATAAACAGATATAAACCAGCAGATATCTCTGGAGAGTTGCCCTGCAGGAAAGCACCAGAGCTGTAGAAAGGATCCACGTTGCTGGAGAAAAGAAGATGTCTGGCCATCTCAGCCCCCTGCACCCTGGGAGTGAGAGACCCCTCAGCCCATGAGAAGATGAAGAAGAAGGCAGAGAGGCTATTGAAAAAAACTGCCCAGAAAAGTGAGAGAAATTTTTTTTGCAGATTCATGGTCACCAAAACCAGACTGTAACGACAAAGGCAAAAGAGCAAATCAGCGGGGAGTGAGCTGAAGATGAAATGAGAATGTGAAAAAAGATTACTGGAAACTTCTATGGCACGGGGGTTAATAGGATGGAAGAAAAAATTCAGACTGCTTTGTAAACATGGTCTCTGCAGCATAGATTTATAAAAATGAATATAGGAAAAGAGTGTTTGTAAAAGGCTAGCAGTCAAACAAATGGAAATAACTGAGTTTTCTCTTCTCTGCCCTGCCTGAAGAATTACTTTTTGTTGCTCTTCAAGTTATATCTTCCTTAGCTAAATGAAATAAAATATATTTTTTCTTGTCCACCAATAAATTGATTTGATTGAAAGTCAAATATTTTTAGTTGGGAGATTGTTTACTTTCTAAAACCTAGAAAATGTATTTTAGAACATTCCAAAACTAAAACAATGAGTTTTAAAATTTAAATTTAGAACATTTCTGTTTGGAAATATAAAAAAAAACGCTCCCTTTCCCCCTTCCCCTCGTTCCCTCCCTCCCCTTTCCCTTTTAAAATTGTTTTATTTTATTCTTTCTTTTTTCATTCTTTATAATTCTCTTTCTTTCTCTCCCCTTACTCTCTTTTTCTCTCTTTCCTGGAAGTATTTGCTCTATTTTCAAGAATATGCCTGGCCAAACTCAAAACTCATTTATTGAAATATAAATGATATGCTAGAAAATATAACTGGCTATAACAGCAGTATTTATTTGAGAGACTGTCAACATACATGAATGTACAGGAAAAGTATTTCAGGTTGCAGATTCAAACAATGTAGTTGTACCACCCAAGAAGTCTTAAAAAAGAATGGATCCAAATTAAATGGAGGGGAAAAAATGTGTTAATTGACCTAGAGAGGAATGTGTAGAGAGTAATAAACCTGTGCATACAACATTCAAACCTTGGACTGTGATCAATGACTTTATTCCTCTGCTGAATGTTGGAAAACATCAGTTATCTGTGAAGTCTACTTCAAGGCAAAGGATGCATACTTAAAGTGAGTTCTGTGCCGATCAGAAGAAAGCTTCAGCAGTGAATCCATTCTGGTGTTCGTCTGTTATAAATTAGCAATAAGTGGAATTTAGAGAAGAAAAATGGAGTTCAGTCAGTAGTCTCAACAGGTACAATATTTACCACATGCAAATATTCATATTAGTAATATATGACTGCTCCAGATCAGATAACCTTATGCTTCCAGGTAACACTCATGTCATCTATCCTGAAGTTGCATGACAGAGCTTCACCAGGGAGCAGCTGTAAAAAGCCGTCTAAGCCTTAGAGAGCAAAACATGGAATTTCCTCAGTCTCTGGAGCTTGTAAACGATGGTGCATCCATGCTGACAACAGTTACACATGTCCATCTTGTCACTAATGCTGAAATGCACTAGCAGATACAGGCTGCAGGCAACCTATTGTAGCACAAGATCAGACTGACAGTGAAGAAATTACCTGGAAAAAAGTACTTTTCACATCAGTCAGAAAAATAGCAGGAGCCAATGACAGTTTTTACCAGTTGGGAAGTCTGTGGCTATTACTGTATTTTATTTCTGGGTTTTTTAGTGGTCAATAGCATCAGTGTATGGCGCATCATATCGTGTCTTCTCCTGAATGCTGCAGCCTCAACCCATGGCAAGGGACTGGCCTCATGAAATAACTGTTCTTATGTGTATCCTTTATTTAACTGTTCCACCCTCTCCACTTCTCTCTCTTTCATCCTACAGTTTTTGATTGGATTAAAAGGCTTACATGTCAAGAATGTAGTATTTTTAAACCTCTGGTTTTCTTCACTGTGTTAAAAATGCTCGCCATGTCCCAGCTCAGAAAGAGGAACTGGTGAAGATAGGCTGAATTATCTTATGAAGTCTAGCTGCTGCTTGTCACCTGTTACTTGCGGAAAACCAGTTTCCTTTACGGCCAGCCCCACAGACTTTCCACCAGTGAGCTAGAAAACCATTTGATAAGGCTAAGTTTTGCAGGAGGGTTGTTAGGTAAAATTAAACCTGTCCTAGCTTCTCGACTTATGAGAGGAATTTTTCCTGCTGTAGAGCTTTAAGGAGGCCAATGACAGAGTGGGTGATTTGTCACATTAAATGCTGAAAGTGGGGAAAAAAAGAATGGGGCATAGTGAAGGAGACAGAGTGAGCTTGAAAAAAAAGAAAGCCAAAATTCTCTTTATAGTCATTAGCAAATGTCAGAACAAAGCTGACACAATTCGCTCAGTATCTTAAACCTAAAGATTTTCACACCACTCAGGGATTTCTGGAGCTGATTTATGCAGCCTGACATGAGCTCCAGTTTTGCACAGACTTTGAGAAACATCTCAGACAGGCAACTAAAAGTTGATAGTCTGAAAAAACTCCCATGCTGTACGCTCCTCTTTCCATGCCATACATTACATCTTTCACTTTATTTGCACTTTTGGTTGGGTTTGATTTCTACACACATTCATGTAAGTATTTTCGTGTGCTCATGTGAATCCAGTCACGTGTACAATAGTTTTGGAAATTATCTAAGGGAGCTTGCTTTGGAAACCTCATTGTAAGAATTACACTCATTTAGAGAAAGATGTAACTTGAACTCACTATTGAATACAGCAGAGATTTTGAATGTATTTTTTCTCTCTTTTTAAGCAATTACAGAAGGAGAATCAAACAATTTTTGGATAACAACTAAATCTACAAGAAGTTCATAGCCGGAAAGCCTTCTGTGCTTAGAGTAAAAAAATATACAAAATAAATTACTCATTTTAAATTATTTTTTCAGTTACAATTATTGGATTATAAGGAGTCAGATAATGAGGTGATGAATGCTAACTGAATAAAGTTGATAAAGTTCCCAAATCAGTAGTAGAGACAGAAAAAGGTTTTGTTTGTTGGTTGATTGTGGGGAACCAAAATACTTGTCTTAAAAGCTGTTGTCTTTCTAAAATAATCTAGTAGAAATGCATTCGTTCGATTGGAAAATGAAGTAAGAGATCTGAGACTAGCCAGAGTGGTCAGAAGATCTTCCATGCTTCATTATATCTTCCAGTTGATAATTGGCTTCCTCATTGTGTTTTTCTGTTTGTGTAGTCCCTGTAAGAAACCATTTTATTACTCTCTCTGATGAGAGTACCAACTGACTGGTTTCTGGCCTAAAACTAGGCAGAATATATGAGCCAGATTTCCTTGTCCACATTGGAGGTGACTTCTTCAGCAAACTCTATTTTTTATATCATTATATATATATGTATATCATCAGTGTCATTATAAGTCTTACCCATCTGTCCCTCAGCTGCTCTTTAGAATAGATTCTATCACTTTTCTCCAATGAATATTGCTGTCCTGACCTGCAGTACCCATCTCCTCCATCCAACAAATTAAAAAAAAAAAAAAGTCATAGCACCAGACACCTCCTACTCCTTTAGCATGAAGGCAGTTTTAAAAAGTTTCTCATGTTCAGGCTATCCACAGATCATTCCCTTTAGGGGTCTAGGATTTATCCCTAAACCTACAGTTCAGCTGAAACAAATAGGAGAGCAATAAAAAGATGTCCTAGGTGCTCAAGGATAAATGATGTGTTCCCCCTTAGATTAGGGGATTTCCCCTCTCCAACTTTGCCTAGACCTATGACTTTTACTAAGGATAGTTTTTTCAACATATTTCCAAATGTTTCCAAAAAATACCTTTTTTTATTCTTCTTCTTATTTTTTTTTTTTTTCTGCAGGCTTTACCAGCTTGTTGAAAAGAATGAGCTTTCTCCTAATGCACCACAAAACAGTTTCCACCAGGAAGCTGTTTCTTGGCTACTAGATCTTGGCTACCAGTAAAGTCTAATGAATATGGAACAATTTGTGCTACATTAAACATATGTTTTATTCTTGTGGTAAATACATTACTTAGCTTCAGAATCCTAAAAAATCACGTCTATACCTGCATAAAGTGATTGCTAGTATTCCTTCAGTTTACTATGGCTAGATCATCTTTAAACTCAAGTTGCTTTTCTCCAAGGGAGGCAGAAATTGCATTTCACTTCTTGTCTGGATGTCCAGCATACAGAGTTTGGTTCATAAAAAAAAAACCTTTCTCAAGCATCTGTCAAATTACTAATTAAATTGCCTCTCTTCTGAGTAAATGATTTCTGGGGTCTTTAAAATGTCTCTGTTAAAGTTAGCTGTCAGTATAGTCTTGCTCCACAAGTTACATGTTGGCAGACTTTAGTTAGAATAGTTGCTCCCAGCTAATGATCCAGCCCAAGAAGAAGTCAACATGGGAGCTGGTTACTCCGCTACAGTGACCAGCCTGCTTTGTGGAGTATAGCATCTTTCCCAGCTAGACAAAAATGTCTGCCAGGAAATAATTTATTGCTGCAATGTTTCACTGAGAACAATGCTATGGGTCTTAGAGCTCAAACCTGAAGCTCTTTGTGGAGTATAATATCAGTCTTTAATAACAGCAAAACTTGAAGATATCATATTGGTTCCGACATCTTCCTGTTCTTTGTGACTTCCTGACAGCCAGTTAATTTTAAAAGAGTAGGTGAACTATATTCAGTGAAGCCTGTGCTATAGTCATGCCCTGATACTTGCCAATGGGATATCTGAGTGCCAAAACATGGTCTCAGCCCTTTGTAACTAATAATACAATGTATACTCCCATATAAAGTAAGCTTCTCAGGATTTTAAACAATGACATGAGTGTCACTGAACTGCATTTTCTTTTATCAAGGATATAAATGATGGTGAGTCCTCAGCCCACTGCATCTTCTCAGCAGTTTACAAAGGACAAGTCTCATGGAGTCTTCTCAGAAATATCAGTGTGCTCTTCATTTGCTAAAAACCTCTAGGAAAGGCAAGGTGTAGCCAGCCCCTCATCACTACCTTGGGTTATATCCCATCCCCAACAGAAGTTTCCAATTATTTCTGTTTCTGCCCACTTCTATGTTTGTGTCTCCGTCTGTATAATATTTTCTAAAATTACTGGAAAGATCGGTTTGGATAGCCTTGCCTTTAATTCCATTTCAACTTTAAAGGGCAAGAGCTGGCAGAGACAGCCTAACTCAACATTTAATTCAGTTTCAACAATTTTTTCATCAGTTGAAATTTGACTGGGTTGCATTTACTGTAACCATCCTTGTTATGCAGCAAGTCACCTCTAAGCAGGCTTATGAATTTTTCAGGTCTTTATGTGATTCCGTAGCACAAAAAAGTGCCTATGAATCTTTCTGCTACTTGACACAGGCAAATGATTCTTATTACTCCCTTTACTCCCTATATAGATATGGAAAAAAGAAAAGTTATTCTTGTGGGATAGCAGTCATAAAATGTTTGACAGATCCTGAAACCACTGATTCAAAAAATCTAACATTAATGAGGAAAAAGAATTTAACACTGAAATGAGGAAAGAAATTAATATTTAGGGTTCAGACTGAGTACTGTTTAATCTCTTTCTGCATCTTTGAGGTAGAGATCAAGATTCTTTGTATGTTCAAGTCATGCACACATTTTGAAGAATAAACAAATATTGAAATCTGCTCTTTTTAGCTTATGTTTTTAGAATGATTTTGAGTTTCCAAACCTCCTCATGAGTTTACTTACTTTTCTGTATGCCTTTTCTGTATGTCTTCTTTTTTTTACTCTATGGATCTGCTAAAGACATTTGGGAGTAATAAGAATAGCTGAGAGTCTCTTCTTAATTGACAGGAGGAACACTGAAACCAGTTCTACAAGATTGTATAAAACGCATAAAGTATGCAGTAGGAGAAAAGGTATCTTATTGTGAAGCTTTCAGCTACCAGATGCTTAAATTTTAAATGGAAGCATAAACAGGTTAAAAGTGAATGTGAAATAGCATATGATTTTAAATGAGCACATTTCTCTTGAATGCTGGTCTCAAAAAAAAAATCTCTTTCTAGACAAAACAAATGACTTCAGATTTACCTGAAATTTGCTGACTCTGCTTCTCAGAAATTTCTGGATAGGAAGACTTCTTGATAATCTCTGGCTGAAGAGTGTTCTGTACTCTAGTCACTGTCCAAAGTCAGTCTTCCAGGCAAAATATTATACTCCTGAGTGTTCGAGTGAACAATTTGTACCCATGATAAAACAAAAATGCTGTACAATGACACTCACATAATTGTTTAAGTCCTGAGAAGCTTAGCTTTATGGGAGTATACATAGTATTATTAGTTACAACAGTTGTGCTTAACTTCATTGTATTGATATACTGCTGCCACCAAGTATCATTATTAATACTTACTGGCACAATGTAAACTCATTCAATTTGCACCTAAACCAGTAGTTTTAAAGATGCTTCATAGTAATCAGAACAGTCCTTAGAACCTTAGAATTTTTTTTTCTTCAAGCTTGCCTTTGGGAGTAAACAGTTAATTCCTGAACAAGAACAGTTTTTTACCTTTTTGTGTCTATGTATATCTTACAGTAAAATAATTAGGTTCTAGCAAATAGAAGTGGAAATAGAATTGTATAAACTCAGAGGTAACAGAAGAAGCTGAGAGGGAAAATGTGGCTGGCATTTCAGCAAACCGTTGAATATGTTGTATCTGTAATCAAAAGAAAAATATCAAGTAAGCATGCTGAACTATTTATATAAATAAGAGTTAAAATGTCGAATAAGTAGTACTAAGATTAAATTAAAGACAGTTAACTAAAATAAATTGCACCAATATTTTCAAGAATTGTATTTACTTTAGTGCAAAATGTGCCCCCAAATCCATAGACTGTCTTGATATCTACAGCTGGATCTCACGTTTTAGAAGGTCTATCATTGAATAACAAAGGATTTTAAGTTATTAGATTGTGAAGAAGTTTTCATTTGGTCTGTAATCTTGTCATCCTAAAATTGCTGTATCTCCTCGCAGATTTTTGTGTGTTCTGTCCAAGGGAACATTAGAAAAAAAGTATTTATCCAACTGATGCGTCTTGGAGGACAGATGTTGCTGTAGTTACATACATCATGTTGAAGTAGAAAATTTATTGTGCCATGCAAGTAGCCATAATATCCTTTCAAATAAGAAAGAGAAAAAAAAAAGGCACAAATTAGTCTGATAATATAATTATAATTAATAGTAAAAAAGGAAATCTAATCTGTGGTTACACTTAGGAAGCAATATAATTTATGCAATTGGAGGGTGTCCATCAAAGAAAAGAGATGTTACTTTACCTTGGGCCATGGACCATAGCCAGTTTCATATGCAACAATTTAGCTGTTGCCTATTGCATACCTATGGGACAGTTATATCTCCTATGGGACAAGGAGAATGCTAGTGATCATAGAATCATAAAATGATTAGGGTTGGAAGGGACCTTTAACAGTCATCTAGTCCAATGCCCCTGCAAGCTGCAGGGATGTCTTCAACCAGATCAGGTTGCTCAGAGCCCTGTCCAACCTGGCTTTGAATGTCTCCAGGGATGGGGCATCCACCACCTCTCTGGGCAAGCTGTGCCAGTGTTCCACCACCCTCATTGCAAAAAAAATTCTTTCTTATGTATGGTCTGAATCTGTTTCCTTCTGTTTTAAAACCATTACCCCTTGTCCTTCCACAACAGGCCTTGCTAAAGAGTTTCTCCCCGTCTTTCCTGTAGGCCTCCTTCAGGTCCTGGAAGGCCTCTATAAGGTCTGCCCAGAGCTTTCTCTTCTCCAGGCTGAACAGCCCCAGCTCTCTCAGCCTGTCCTCATAGGAGAGGTGCTCCGCTCCATCATAAAGATGGAAGCTTGTTAAAGTGTGATTAGCTAAAATCAGTTTTAGATTCTGAAATGTAATATGTCAGGATATGCGAAGAAAGCTCATTCCCTTCAATTATTCTTAGAAGGAGGAGTTATCTCTCATTTTTTATAGCATACACTTTATACTTCTTTTCAAATTGTATTGCTTCTCGACATATTTTACACAGCAAGACTGATTACACCCACAAAAGCAGGAACATTGAAGCTTCTGCCATGGTGGTGTTTGGTGGTTTTGCAACATACTACAAAGTGAAGGAAATGAAGAAAAAGGAAGGGAGGAAGGGAGGAAGGAAGGAAGGTAGGAAGGAAGGAAGGAAGGAGGGAAGGAAGGAAGGAGGGAAGGAA
>JAAGAY010004478.1:119844-130408 GCA_011801015.1 Ardeotis arabs
GGAGGGAAGGGAAGGAGGGAGGGAGGGAGGGGGGATGGAAGGGAGGAAGAAAAAGGAAGAAAAAGAAAGAAGAAAGAAAGGAAGAAAGAAGAAAAATCAACAAGAACAAGCAAACTGAAGAGAATTTTCTATATAAAATCATCCTCAAATACAATAATTTCTAGGGAAACATTCTGATCAGACTGCTTATGTCCTCACAACTGAGTACATTGCCCCACGGAGGAAGCTGGTCCAGTGATTTTCCTTTGTGCCATTGTGTCGTCTTCTTCCTCTGAAGCCTGTAATAGCTGTTTTGTAGATCCTGCAACGCTGTGCCTGAAAAACACATTTTCTTCCTCTGCTGCAATTTAATCTCAATAATATTGTTTGCAGCCTCAGTGGATGTACACTTTATCTTCTTGTACAGATGATTTTGAGAGCTCCAAATACGTATTTTCATCTTCTACAATGTTTGAATAAAGTTTTATAAGGGCAGATTGACTTTCAGGATAGTACAAGTCAATGAGTTTCCATCTTCATTTATTTGATCCCTGCCATTCCATGTTTCTTCATTATACTCAGGTCAGCGATTTTATCCCCTGTTTTAGAACTGAAATTCCCTATAATCAGAGGATGCTGAACAAATTCTTCTCTAGTGTAACTCCACTGTAGTCAAAGTACTTACACGAGGGATGAATTTGGCTCAGAATATTTGGCAGAATGTCAATGAGTTACTATAGCTGCTCTAGGTCTCTTTTATTTTCATCATCCTTGGCTGCTCTACTTGGTACTTAAACTTCAGTAGTGGTCAGATTTATTGGGATTCTTTAGAGGGGGATTAAAATAAACTTGACAGAGTCTGAATTATTATGTCCTAGCACATGGCACTCCTTACTCAGATCCCTCTTACGCCTTCACACACAGGCAAAGCTGAGTATTCTGATGGGAGGTAGGATCTGAAGATGCACGACATTCACTACAACTACAGCAAACGAGAAAGAGAGCTGCATGTGTTAAACCTTGAGAACAAAATTTAGGGCACAGTGTGAGCTTTTTTTGCAGCACATTATGAATTACACAATGTTAGTTTCTGTTAAAAAACACACAAAAAAAAAGTTTGCAATTTTGATCCTTGCATGATGAAATTCTACTTCAATACAAACTTGCCAATTCCATATAGCAACATGATAATGATTTTGTACTCTCTGTTCCTCTGCATCCAAAAGATTTGATTGTGTTCCATTACACTTCTGTGCCTTATGCAAAAGTTATAATTTATATCTTTTTCCATTGACAGCAAAATTCCCATAGTGGACAATTATGTCAATTATATTTGTCCATAACTTTGCAGTGTGGCAGTATCTGCAGAAGAGTTAGAAAGGAAATCAAATCACTATTTTTGTGCCATATTGACCTTATATGGAGGTATTGATTTAGTGCTTTCCTTGGTCACATGCAAGGGCCTTGCAGGATATGTTTCCATTTTAATATTGGGACTTATTTATTCCTTGATAGGAGAAAAATACAAGCACATTTTGTTTCCTTTTTCTGTCACATCCTCTGAAGCTTGGGAATAGGACGTATCAGGTGACAATTTATCTAAGTGACATTAAAAGTCTCAGACCTATCTGGCCTATTCACAAGCTTATGTTTAGGAAAAAAACCCAGATTTTTAGGTAGAAAGGAATCCTTCTCCAGGTCAGAGCAGCCATCTTCTCTACATGATTTGAGAATTTCTCCCAGCATGTCCCTCCTATTACAGGAAAGTAATGTTTTGGAAGTGATTCTACTATCTATATACCTTTCTCTTATTTAAGAAGCACATTGTAACTATAGCTCTTGTTTTGTTGTTTTGTTTTTTCCCTCAAGTTTATGGATTAATTGTAGGATATCAGGAATATTGCTCCAGTGCATGCATCCCTTGTACCAGGCTCCAAGGTAGACCACCCTACTAAGTCATTATGCATTTGAGTAGTTTTCTTTTAATTTCAGCAGTATTTGTCATTTGCTTTTTGTTTTATATATTGCATACTGTGTCCATAGTGCCTGATGCCTCTGAAACGATACCATACTGGTTACGTGTATGAAGTGAGAAGATTTAATCAAACAATTTCCAGTCAGCATGTGTAAATTCTCACTAGGTATTGAGCTGAAGCATATTTAACCATGGCATCTTACAGAAACAATAAAATACAGAATAACTGATTGGCTGATTTGATGAAAAGTATCCAAGTTCATCAAGCCATTTCTATAACTAGCTTGCATCTGGTTAAGCATCAGGGAAAATAATTTGCCGAATGAACTGTAACATAAAAGCAAAATAGGAGAGTGAGACAAATCATACTGAACATCCTGTGACATCCCCAGAATAATGAGTTTGAGGTTTGTACTGCATGTCTTACTGTTACAAGACATCTGCATAACTAAATTGTCTCTTTGGACTCTGAAGATAGTCTGGAGAGTGAAATGGAGCTGGTTTTGGCTAATTGCTTCCAGGACAAGTCAACAGGGAAAGGGGTGAGGAGAGCAGGGACTAGCTAGGACCTTTTCTGTCCACCATAGATATCTGGCAGAAAATCTGAGAAGGCACCCAGAGGTTGTATTTCCTGCTGCTGCCCAGCAGTAAATGGCCATGGTTCCTCCTGGGGACCAATGTTCCAGAGACTAGTCTCCGAAGTGGAAACCTCTTTAGAAACCAACAATATCATTCTGTGGAGAAAAAGCAAAAATTTCACTGTAGAAAGGTTGGTGTGTGAGAGTGTGCATTCTGTCCCATATTCACACACAGAAGGAGCAGTGATCTTGCTGGGCAAACAATGTCTTAATAAAAAATTCAGTCATTTCATAGAAAAGAAAACACAAGAACAAATCTGGTTTAGTATACACAAAGCATATTCTTGCAGAAGATCTAATCCTAAGAATTAGGTCAGCTTTATAGTTTACCTTTTTCATGTAGCAGAGCATGGGAACTTCATTACTTTAGCTGAATTATTAATGTACTTTATATTCCTGCAAAGGAGTTTCATTGTATTTTAATATGTTTCATTTAGTTAACAGAAACAGAAATCTCCCTTTCATGGTTATTTTCCTTTCATAGCTGTTTGTAAGAGTGACTGAATTCTCCCTTGCTTTTGAAGGCAGCCACTGACATAAAAGAAATAATTTATTATTTGGGTTTGAGCATGTATGTACGTGAGTCATTGTGCCTCTCACTGTGGAAATGACATACACAAATACCCTGTAAGTAGCAAACATTGGTTGTTTTAAGACTTACAGTAGACTTTTGGGAAAAAGATTTAATTTTGTAACTCAAGGACTTCTAAAATGGCAAACAATTATCCACTTTAAAGTACAGGTGGATAATATAGCAATGTGATTTAAAAATTGATCTTAGCTCCACTCAGCTGAGCATAAAGGAAAATATATGACCTGCTGAGGAGACATAATGAGCTTGCAGCACATAGTATATCACTGCAAAAAGTTAGAAAAGGCTTTGAAAGACCTTGCTACTAAGAATGGAGTTTTCCATCTGATGTAAATTTCTAGCTAAACTTTTATTTGACCTTGAAAAACTTAAATTGTAGTAAATTATCACCTCGTATGAACAGTGAAGGTTCAATATCCTGAAAATTTTGTTCTATCTCTGTTCTGAGCAGCACCTGTGAAAGCAAGTAACCGTCCCTGATTCAGCTGGAGAAGCTGGAGACCTTTCTCTTAATATCACAGGCTTCTGTGGGGTTATTTCAGACTAGTACAGCTTGAGGCTACTGTCTCCGTTAGAACTAGTCCACTATCTATTTTTACCTTCTTTAAGCAAATTATAAAGAGCTGGATTTACAGAATAGCTTAGCAGTTTGCAATTCCCAACAAAGCAACTAAAATAGGGGATAGATTTTCTGGACTCCCCTCTCCTTGGTAGAGCTAAGGATTCCAAAGTGCTGCTGAACTGCTGCCACAAAGTTTGGCCAAAAGGAACTAATGTGCACTTGAGCTTGGAAATGTAAAAGTGCAAATGTGTTCTTACGCAGATAAAAATGGGAAAGAATTAGGCAAATTTCAGCATAAGAAATTAAATCTAAAGTGCTTTGCATGTCATTTGCTACCAGCTCTGAGAGCATACACAGTCAGTTTCTGTGTGCTGGCTGATGCATGGTTATTTATTAAAATACAACACCTTGCAGTGTGTCTCGTATGCTGCAATTCAGTTTCTCCACAGCTATTGGAGGCTGGTGGGCACTTCTAAAAAGGTGATAGCAGAACACCTCATTGCTGAGTGCATGGCAGCTGGCATCAGTTCCAACAGTAAAAACAACAAAGTGGGCTGGGTACATCCCTGGCAAGCACACAGAAGATGCTCAACGGATCCTTACCTCACATCAGGCAGCAAAATTTCATCTTCGATGCAGCTATGTTTGATCTCTATCAGGTAATGGGCATGAAGCAATTTTTGCATGTGTTACACTGCCTGATACTACTCTCACTGTAAATATTGATAATACAATAGAATGTAATGCAAATTATTAATAAAAGGTTTAAAAATTACAAATTTGATATAATATACTTTCCTACTCATCTACACTATCTGTCCCACAGTCTGTCACTAATTATATGAAAGTGCAAAATGTTAAACAGTATTTTTAGTAATCAAAGGATAAATCTGGGGAAAAAAATTATTCTTCAGAACTGTGACAGAAGATCAGTGTGATCTGATCCAGCATGTGTTTTTTCATTGCATGCTTTACCTTGTTTTAAAAAAAGGTGAGAGGCGATTTTTTTTCTCCTCAAGGAAATTGTGCCATTTGCTCTTTAAATCTCTCATTCTTTGGTGACTATGAAGGGAAAAGTCTTGCAAGATATAGTTAGCAAGGATTGTCTATGAAATGACAGATACCATGTAAAGGTAACATGGTAGAAGAGTTGGGTTGTCCCTGGCACTTCCAGGAAAATCACTATTACACATTTTCTTTCTTTTTCTCCATAGTTCTTTGCCAGAGTTGAAATGGAGGGAATCTTCTGCACTCTCACTACTGCAAGTAAGAAATTTGTGAAGAAGTACATATTTAATCAGATGAATGACCATGAATCAGGCCAGAGCTTGTACATTGCAGCAGAAAACCTACAAAAGAAGCCTGCCTTGTTTCCAAAGATCAAACCCTGTTCCTGTTTGACATTAAGTAACTATGAACTATTATCTATCAACTGTGAACGAACATCAACAGTATTCCGTATGAGCTGTGATTTTTCTGTAATTTTGATGTGGCTCCATAAGTGTAACTGGAAGAAGACTTTGGCACCGTGTCATCACTTTGGCCTGTTAAAACAAGTTTATTAATTAAATCACTGCTACTTTGCAGCTTAACCTGTCAGGCTAAGGGCTCTGGACTTTACTCTGAAATGGAATAATCGGAAATGGGTTAAAAGTGATTAAAAATGATGGTCTCTCTTCCTTGAGAATGGCTGTTTGACTTCAGATCCCTGCAAACAGTACTGCTGTCCTCCATATTCAAGACCTGCTCACTTTTTTTTTTTTTTGGTATGCACATATCCCATAATATTGTCCTGCTAGTAAATCTTTGCATGCATGCCTTTTAAATTTTTCACTGTTCAATAAGGGATGGGGTGGGAGCGAGGGGCATCTGGACACATCTTAACGATTTTTAAACAGAAGAGAAAATAAATTCCTTTTCCCTTCTCTTCCTTCAGCACTAAAAATTTTCTCCTCCACACTAACGTGGGGAAGGTGAGTCTTTTCTTTACTTCAAATAGCTAAATATACCAAAAAACCCCAGTGATCATGTTTATGATCTCGTTATCACTACTTTTAAACTGAACAAATCTTCTGAACTCAGTGGAATTAAACTGGTTTTGAACAAGAGTGATAGAAAATTCTACTCTTATTAGAATTCTTTTTACATAGGTCAGAGTGACTTACAGCTGTCTGAAAACTGATTAAGAAAAATGGTTGACTTGAAAGGTGTGATTTTAAAAGACTTTTAGAGGCACTTATGGAAAGCTCCACATAATTTAGTGGGGATGGCACCAGAACGGTTATGCAGAAATTACTTTTTGAATTTATAAAACTAAATATCCTACATAATCTCATGTATGATTTTAACATATCTTGTTAGCACAGTAATCTTTTGTCTTTTTTTCAGGTGTGTTGGTTTTCTAAAAATACATATGATCTACTGCATTGCCTTTCTGTTAACTTTCCTAGGATTTATATGTAGGAAGTTTTGAGTGTGCCCATTCAAAAGCCTGTAAATTAATTTCTATTCATTTTGCTCGCTACTTAACTTTGCCCATTTGATTAATTCTCTTTGCGAATAGTTCAAAGCCCTTCTTTTGACAGACTTGTCAAAGTAGCCTGAAGATGAGCACTTGGTAGAGCTTGTAGAGGCCAATGTCCACATCGGTAGCTGTGCTGGTGCTGTACTATGTATTCTAGAGGCTGAGTGTATAGGGTGGGTTAGTGAGAATAACCTGTCAGTATAATGGGGCCACAGGGAATTTTCAGTGCTTTGAGATATCCAAGTAAGGAATTCTGAAAGACACACACAGCTTGGCTTAATCTTAGTGTTTGTGCTGACCAGTGGATGTGGACCCTGTCTGGAAGGCACAGCTGTGGTACCCTTGTCTTGGTCAGTGCCATGTGGCATCCTTGCTTCATGCAACTGAATGTGAATTTCGCTGTGAACTTTGCTGTTAATGGCTTCAAGCTAAAGGTTTTTCTGATGCTAAGAAGCTAATTCAAATCCTAGTGATTGTACCCATACAAGAAATCTCATTGACATAGTAGTAAAAATGGAGCGAAAAAAGATTCCATTGCACGGCTGTGTTGCTGCTGCTCTCATTCCCTTCATTATATATTTGCTATATTGTTATTTCAACCTCGTTATTTTCCTTTTTTTGCAATGTATCTTTCATACAAGTGTATCCACAGACGTGCTTGCCACTCCTCTCCAGCAACTGAATACAGCAGAACTGCACCATTTTTACCAGTGAAGCATCTGACCCTGCTTTTACAATTGCTCATTCATTGAGTTCTGTGTAAGCCACTTTGGTGATTAACATTTCGGGAAAGGAAAACGGGAGGGTTTTTCAGGTACGTGACTGATCTGTTCAGATGGAAAGGAAATACGGAAATGATCTCACACCCATACAGTGCATCGTCCGTATATGTACTCATACATGACATGAGGAAGGCAGTATGAATGCTGTCTCATCCTCTGAGCACACAGCTGCTGCATTCAGAGGCATTTCAGAGGTGGTGAGGTTTTTTCAGGTTTTGGTTCCTACTGGGCGTGTCAAACTGCTTCTGATTTAGGTTTTCTTTGTTTTTTTTTTTCCTTCTAACAGGAGCTAGAACCTGAAAGAACCTGAAAACATCCTTTGAAATACTGCAAGTATGGCAGTTGTGCGTTGGAGCTGGGAGGGAGGAAGAAGGAACTGGAGATTACAGAAGGAGTATTTTTATGTTACAGAAAATTGGCAAGTTTTTACATATTTTCTTGTTAGAAAAATTTTCAAGCCTTTTAAAACTTTCAAGCTATATTTCTGTAGGCTCAAGGACAAGTAAAGAGGAAAAAAAATCCCAGAAAACTGATTTCTTACACTTAAATAAGAATATCAGAACAGCTGTCCTGAGTCAGACCAATGATCTTCCAGGGCCTGGACCCTGTCTCTTGCAGAAGCCAGTGGTGCATGTCTAGAGAAAAGTCTAAGAGGAGGGTAAGCAGGATATGCTCCTGTTGCGTGGTCCCTGCCTCCACTGAGCTCAGTCTTAGTGACCTCTTGATGTTGAGTTGGTACACACCCATAGTCTTTGATAGTCTTTTTCCCAGCAAACTAGCACAATTGATTCTGAATGCAAATAAACTGTTAGCATCTACGACCTACTTGGGCAAAGAGTTTCACAGCTTCCTTGTCTTTATTTTGAACCCAGTGTCTACCTTCTTCATTGTATTCAAATGTGTCATTGACATAAAAGATGTACAGCTTAGGTGATGAAACTGTTGTGGTTGTGACATACCAATATTTGACAGGTGTAATAGTTGTCCTGCTGTGTTATATACAGTGTTAAAATTTTAAATTTAAAATACAGATTTCTGTATTGTGGTAGCTGTGATCTAATTCAGGAACCTTGGCATGGGACTGACAAGGAAAACTTAAGTATATTTGTTTTCATTGTAGAGGTCAGTCTTGGTAAAATGTTACCACACAAGAAAATACTTTTCTTCTTCACCTATACCGTGAAACAATCCACAATGTTAGCTACTTAAAGGCTAAGGAAGCATGCTTGGACACTCAATTACAGCTGAATTGATGTACATCAGGAGCTTTAAACTGGGAGCTCTAATTTAACAGCATCACAATAGATAGCCAAAAAGGTTAAGGCAAATAAACCCAACTTTACCTTACTATTTAATTTGTATTGCAACAAATCTGGAAAATAACAATATTTTGTCAGTGCTGAGGAAGAAGGGGATATAAACCAGAAACCTACTCCTCTGTGACTCCATGTTTTTTCCTGTAGATCCCTTGCCTTAAGGAACACAGAGGGCAAAACACTGATCCCACCTAAAAGAACAAGCAAAGGTAATTTCCCCATTAATGCTGGAAAAAAGCAACTTTTTCTTCCATTGACCACTGATTGCACTTTTGAGAACAAAGTGGCATTTTAAAGGCATTTGTGTGAATTAGTTGCCAACTTCTCACTGACAGAGAGCTTAGAAACTATATTACTTCAAAGTCTTCTGAAAATTTCACTCTCAGTAGCAAAGCAGTGCTGAGAAGACATCAATAAAACAACCAACAAAACCAATCAGAACTAGGCTTTAAGCTTATTCCACGACTATAATGCATAACACACTTCCAAAATAGGGATGTACATGTAGTGTAATACTAAACGGAGATGATAAACTTATGTGACATTTCTTCAATAGGCAGCTATTTCAAACAACAGATGTGGAGATTTTGACATTTGGGGTAGTTTTTGTGTGGGAAGAAAGCTTCCTCTTCAGTGACAGCTCACTTCAGGGAAGGTGAGAGATGCATGCCAAAAGACCAAATACTCACCCTCCTTGCCCTGACCCTGGCCAAAAAAAAAAAAAAAAACCTCAGAAAAGCCCAACAATGACCCCAGCAGGAATAGAAGCAGTGGTGAGCAAGCTGGACTCTGACCAGCTTTGGTGACACCAGAACCCATGGACTCCTGCAACAGAGCAAATGCCACTCAATAACAATGATCAATAGTAATGTCCTCTATCCAAAACTTTCATTAAAACTCAAGGAACTGTTGGATGTCTTCATTTCACTGACAACAAACTTATAACAGGTAAATTGTCTTCAATATTCAGTTATTTTGATTAACAGCTGCTTAATATCTGATAATTTTTGTCAACTCTAATTTTCATCTTGAGGCTCTACTCTGGTTTCGTTTTCGTTTACATATTGGAATTTCAATAAACTCAGTAGATACAGAGATATGTAAATCAGAAGTAAGTTCAATATTTCTTTTGTCACAGATGCATGCACGCTCAATGAAATTAGGTCTTCTTCTCCAACATATACATACTCATTTCATACAGTATATGTAGTATTAGGACACTACCACCTACAATTTCTTTGTTGCATCCTTCAACTTCTGTTTTTTAATGCACTATTCACTGTTGTTAGAAGACTATATAACTATACTATAATAATATAATGAGGCAGTGAGTAACAATTGTCTTCAACAGTTGCCAGTGGTTCAGAAAATATAACTTTACAGTACTAGCACTCAAATTCCAGATGTAACCTGTCAAAGAGCTGACTCAATGGGCCAGTACTCCTCTCCAAGCTACTACACAGATTAACAAAAATTGATCACTGGCATGCACTATATGATGTCTCTTCAACTATACATACAAAAACGTGCAGGTAAAGCAATATGGTCAGCACCTTAATTTTACATATGCAGTTAATTTAGCTGGAACTATAGTGGCTTAATGAGCTACTGTTTTTCCTCTTTATTGTATGGGAGTGAATATCTAAGTCTAATTAAGCCTTTGTTTACATTTTATTTTGTACATGCCACAGAGATTCTTCTCAGGGTAAAAGTCATTGTGATTTGCCATAGCATGAACTCATTTTTCAGGTATGCAGTAGTATCTATCACCTTATCAGTTTATAGAATCATAGAATCATAGAATCATAGAATGGTTAGAGTTGGAAGGGACCTTCAAAGGTCATCTAGTCCAACCCCCCCTGCAAGGAGCAGGGACATCCCCGACTAGATCAGGTTGCTCAGAGCCTCATCCAGTCTGGCCTTGAACGTTTCCAGGGATGGGGCATCCACCACCTCTCTGGGCAACCTGTTCCAGTGTTCTACGAGCCTCATTGTAAAAAATTTTTTCCTAGTATCTAATCTAAATCTACGTCCCTCTGTTTTAAAACCATTACCCCTTGTCCTATCACAACAGGCCCTACTGAACAGCCTCTCCCTGTCTTTCTTGTAGGCCCCCTTGAGGTACTGGAAGACCACTATCAGGTCTCCCCGGAGCCTCCTCTTCTCCAGGCTGAACAGCCCCAACTCTCTCAGCCT
>JAAGAY010004479.1:0-12907 GCA_011801015.1 Ardeotis arabs
GATGTAAAAAGATCCTGAGAGGCGTCTGCCAGCCTGTTGTGAAGAATTTTTCTTGTGAGAGGAATGGCTGCAGACGCCAAGGTCAGTGAAGAAGGAGGGGGAGGAGTAATGCTGCTCCTGGCCAAGATTCCCCTGCAGCCTGTGGTGATGACCATGGTGGAGCAGGTTGTCCCCCTGCAGCCCATGGAGGCCCACAGAGGGGCAGAGATCCACCTGCAGCCCGGGGAGGACCCCACGCCAGGGCAGGTGGAGGCCTGAAGCAGGCTGTGGCCTGTGGAGGGCCCGCTGGGGCAGCTGTTCTGGAGGGACTGCACTCTGTGGAAGAGATGATCCACGCCAGAGCAGCTTCATGAAGGACTGTGGCCCATGGGAGGGACCCCACAATGGAGCAGGGGAGGAATGCAAGGAGTTCTTCCCCCAACGATGAAGCAGCGGCATAAAACAACGTGTGATGAACTGACCGCGACCTTTATTCCCTCATCCCCCCTGTGCCGCTTGGGTTGGGGAAGGTAGTAGAGATAATGTTAAACCCGGGAAGAGGGAGGGGTGGCAGGAAGTTATCTTGTTTTCTGTCTCATTCTCCTGCTAGTTTTAGTAATAAATGAATAGTTTTCCCCAAGTCGAGTCTGTTTTGCCCGTGACGGTAACTTTAAGGATTTCTCCCTGTCCTTATCTCAAACCTCGAGCCTTTTTTCTTATACCATCTCCCCCTGTTCTCTCGGAGGGTGGGGGGAGCGAGAGAGAGACTGCGTAGTCTGATCCCGATCGGGGCTGAACTACGACACATATGATCAGTCTCTTCTTGTGCCTAGTTTACTCTCTATCATACACTAAATACTGTTTTACCAAACAGGTCTCAGATACAGACTGAATACTGCATGGAGCAATAGTTTATTTTTTTATAATATAGGCACAAATCTTTTTTTTCAGCAAATTTAGTATTTGTTTTACACAGACCAAACCCATTGATTTCATAGTCATATTCTACCTGGCTCACTGGATCATATTTCACTTGCTCTTTGAAAGAATAAGCAGAATACAGAAGCATGAACAGCATTAGCAAGACTTTTTAAAAAGAGAGCAGCACTTTGACCTTTCTATATGGTTTACAAAGTAAATAAAATTTGTGCTTCAGGCACATACCTGTGGGTGAGCAAATCCACAAATTTCAATGCAGAGTGAGTAGCAAAAAGGTGAACATGTTTTTGAGCATACAGAATGAAGGACAAGAGACAATGAGAACAGTAATGAATACACACGCTATCTACACATTTTACAGATCTAGCAGTAATATAAGAAGCTAGCAAGAAGGTTTTGGGTTTTTTTTTTTTATTTATACATGCATGCAATTATTAACAGTAATAAATAAAAGTTGACTGAGGTGTAAAAAAAGAGACAACCTATGAGAACTCTTTGTCATTAGATTCTTTACCCATGTATAAACTAATGATTCTGTGAAGAACTCTAAAATATTTCCTATCATTGTCACTGTTAACATTTAAAGATTAAATTAATTAGAAATAAAGAATGGTAAAAGAATACTGCTAGAATTTCCACACACTACACTAGAAAGGTATGAATTAAAGTCAAAGTACTCAGAGCTCTGTTAAAGGAAATTAAGTTAGCAGGTAGCACATCAATACTGTAGTCTACAGTAAAAGACATTGAATTATTTTTAAATTTAGTCAGGCAAATATTTTGCACTTCCTGAATGACAGGTATTGCTTTCAATTGTTTTCCTATTCTAATTTTGAGTAGAATCTATTTAAATATGATATTACTTAAAATTTACCTGTCCCTTTGCTATCAGGTAAGCAACAATCGAAGTATGTCCAAACTGGGCAGCCAAATGAATACAGCTACATCCTTCTCCATCAATTAGCGACGGATCTGCCCCATATTTCATCAGCTGTACAACCATGGATAAGTGACCCTGTCTAAATGTAATAAAACACAAAAAATAAACAACTGAGTAACTATATACAGAAAAAATATTAAAATTTGAATATTTGAACACAATAAATATGTTTAGCAAATTACGCTACCAGAGCTTCTGCAGTTTGATTCATACTTTGAAAATAACAACTGGCACGATCTGATTCTGCCATTTAGTAAGCAAACTCATTCACATGAGGAAATCCTACGCAGCCAATGCATGCATCACATGCAGTTGGCTTAAGTGTGTTGTATACCAAAAGGCCAGTCAACAAAAAAAACAAGTCATTATTTTAGAAATCTAGTCTACTGTGACTTGTTCCAATCCGCATAACAAAACCTGCTTTTTAAGAGATATCAAACCAAATATATACTTTCACTTTTTGTGGGACATATGGTTTATCTTTCTACTATTAAAAACAGTAGTGAAATAAAAAGGAAAGCTGAAGGCCTACACTTCCTCCACACTATATTAAAAGCTTAAGCATCTTTTTGGCGTAATGAGCATACACATACCCTTCTTGTTGATACAGTGCCTATCTGTTAGCACACAGTTTCTCACATGAGCAAAAACACCTTTTCCATGTCAGAAGCTGCTTCAGAAAATGTTTCACAGAACAACAGATTACAGTTATGAACACTAGGAAGTTTTATCAAGCTTTTGTGCTATTAACACAGAACACAGAGTGTGATCTGTAACAAAAAAAAAATATACAACCTAAAATCTTTAACAGAGGCTAACAAGCAAGTCCTCAGCTTCAGTAAACAAATTATTTTGATACATTCTAAAAGCTAATTTGGTAAGTCTCCTTTTGAAGCCTACAGTTAAAAATATTAATATGGACAGTGTTCCTTTCCGGCCTATTTCTAGGTGGTCGTCTGAAGGAGTAGCTACTACTCAAAGGCTGTCTTCAATTTTCCCAGCCATTCATCATTCTTGGACCACCTTCTACATCTTAAATCTGATTTTAAGTGCATCTTAAAATAAATTCACACACGTGACAAAACACTGCAAGGACAATGTCACACAAAATCATCCCGAGCCCCATCTGCAAAAGTGTTGCTGAACTTCAGAAGACTGACAAAAATAAGATCTCCAAAGTAAGAGTAAACCAAGGTGACGATAGGCTCTAATTTTACTTTACTTTTTTTCCTATCACAGCAATCATCTTCCTCTATATCAGAAACAGATAAGACAAAATCTGAATTATATGCTGAAAGCTCCTGTAGCGCAAACATATCATATTCAGAGTGTGCCCAGTTATGAATGACTGAATCAATTATTCGGCAAAGCATTACCAGAAAATACAGCAATTTCGTAAATCAATCAGGAGCAGATTCCAAGTTAAGAAAAAACACAGGAAAAGTAAATTCCAGAAGACTTTTCCCCACCTTGTTGCCCAGTGAAGTGGGGTAGAATTTAAATCTCCTCCAAGCTGATCAACAATAGCACCTTTTGATATATAGTATCTGGAATAACAAAAACAGTAAACATTATTGCTTGTCTTGGTTAAATAGAAAAGATACACAGCAAGCATGTTTCATGTTATGCGAAATAGGCAGTTACAGCCTATAAGACCAGAACCTTTCCTTGCCTTCATATAATCTTCCTTTTAAGAGGTCATGCATATAGATTCAATTTTTTGCCTTTTTGATGGGGGTTAGGAGAGTAGGGATGCTTCCTGCTGTGTTTTAAACATGTTGCTATTTCCTAATTTGGTTCTGAGGTAAAAAAGTATAATTTCTATATGTGCATTAGTACAAACTGTCCTACCACAGAAGTATTTAATAAAACAGATCTTTCTAAAATATTTAGGGGTTGCTGCATTAAAAAGAATTCTGAATGAATGTTAAAACAAGACGCTGCTAGAAGACTACCATATTTAGAGAATTTTGGCTAAAATGGCAAAATTCTATACAGTTCAACTTGCAGCACATAGCGTCACTGGAATGGCCCTGCTGAATGAAGTGACTGTTCCAAGAGCTCACGCCTAAGTCACGTGTTTAGCCAAGTACTAAGATTTTTGCATACTTCTCCACTGTTATTAATCAAAAGACAAAAACATCTGAGTATTTAAAAAATACTTCTAAATGATAGGGTAGAAAATATTTTTCCCATAAGAATGGGAAAAAAGACGAGTTACCTGGAGGAACAAAGCAAGTAACCATACTTAATTGTAGTAATTCATATTCCTAATCATTTGTACTGTTTCGGTGAGCTGTTTTCATTGCCATTTTATATGGGATACTAAACTGGCAATATTACTTTTCCTTTGTGAAAGAAAATGCACACTTTGCAAACAAATTAATGTTTTTAAGAAATAGGCCTTCCCAGAAGGCTTCTAGTTCTTCATTCACTACTGTATAAGCCATTGTAAAAAAGAGTTATTACTAACAGACTTTTAAAAAGTACTATCTAGCTACAGATTCCTAAGTGTGTGCACATTTCAAGTACCTGGGCCTGCAGACTTTACACTTTCAAAATACTTGTCAGGTATACATGAATCCTGCTCTCCCACCCATACAAACTGTCATTCAAAACCTCAGCACTGAGTTTCTGGCACCTCTAAGTGTTTCAAGACATGGCAAGCAGAAGGGCAACAAACAGAACAATTTGAAAAACATTACTCTAAGTAAATACCTTCTTTTTCTTTAGTGCTTATTGATTCACAGAGTGAAACTTCAAAAACAGTCCAAAAGTTACTTTTAGTAACAGAAACTGAAAAATGCATTAGTTATACATGTCCGCACCAAAAACACCTAAAGGAAAAGCACTTTTAAACAGTTGGTTTAGAGCCATCAGACACAACGAAGTTTGTCAAATGATGCTTTGTATGACACACAATGTTTGCTCTGATCGGTGTAGGACAGTCCACTCCGCTGGTCTCCAACACCAAAGAAAAAAAATTGCAATATCTCTCTGCTGAAGTTCAGCTTTTGGACTTCTCAATGAGAACAACCAAAGATTTTGTGAAAGTCTTGGTCTCATGTAGGTGAAAAGACAAGGTAGATATAAGGTAAAGGGACAACATCATTTTGTTATTGTGAAGTACAGTATCAGCTACCGAAGAACAAACTTGAAAAAGACCCTGAGAAGCTATTTAGTATCCCTTGGGAAGGAGTTCCCAAGGAAATCTTGTCTAGATAAAACATAGCACAGAGAAACTCACAGTCAAAGCTTGGATCCATCTCGCTGATGTGACAGCCACTCATAGAGAGGTGAACATTAAACAGATTGTCTTCATTCAAACACTAGTCCCCGCAAAAACACAGAATATGTTCAGATTATACTCAGCAGCAGCACTGCTTACTGGTTAGTACATTTTATTTAGAAGGAATAACCTGTAGTTTGACAACTGGGAAAAGACAAGACGGCAATCTCCTGCCAGATGGTGCACTGAAAGAACATTTTATGTTTCCTTAAGGGTGTTCTTTGACTAAGCTGAGACTTATCACTGCATTTCAGTTTCAGTACACATAAACGGTGAGATTTTTCTGCAAAATCAGACTGAGAATTTAATCTCTTTGTCTAGATAGATCTTGCAGAAGGAATTTTGTGAGAATTTGGTGAGAATGTCCCTGGAGAAAGGAGGAACTGGGTGATTCTACTCTCAGTGAGTCATCTAAGCTTCCATGCTAGAAGATGCCAGGTGTGCAAGTCCTATTTGAGCAATCTACTTACATTCAAAGCAAGCTGATCTGATAAGAGGTCATCTTAAGAAGAAAATACTTCCACTGATCTCCACGTTAGGATCACTAAGTCTTTACCAGGCGTTTGAAAAGTACCCTCGCTTGCATTCAGTGCTTGTGGAATCAAAGTGCATACAGTCAGTGTTGCTAGAAGGAGGAAAAGTAGAAGAGAAATCCTTGTCTGGAGAAAGTTTGACATAGGGAACAGGGAAATGCAGGCGGTAGGTAACTGTAGAGATACAAGGCAAACTTTTGCATTTTTACAAAACTGAGTTCAAGGGAGACCAACAGATCAATGCCATGACGAAAAAAGAATTACGTTGTGGATGTCTGACATTTGTCCTTGATCCTATAGAAATAAGAAAAGGTTCTGTAGTTTTTCCTTATAAAATATCAATGGGTTTCACACTTATCTATGCTGAATCTCATCTCACAATAGACAGGATGAGGAAATACTAAAAATAATAGAAATCTAATTCTAAGCCTGCACTCTCCACAGATGAGCTGCTAAGCTACTTTATTAGGAAGACCTTATATAGTCAATACCCAGAAAGGAAGACACTGAGATCTGGAATCATCAGAGCAGACCACTTACACTTAGACCCAATCTTTGTGATACCAAGCTTACTAGCCAACATATTTAATGAAATTATCCATTGCACACAACGGGCACAAATAGCAGAGACTTAGGGAAAGATGCAATAGGATCAAACAAAAAAGAAAAACACTGAATAATTTCATTCTAAGGAAACAGAATAAACCAATGTCTCACAAAAGAGAGAGCACACAATACATTGAGTGATATAAACTAAAATAAATCAAGACCCCTAATGACAGAGGGACTCTGAGCATAAGAACTGCATCAGGAGGAATGAGTTTTCAATAAAGTTAAACACATTAATAGTCACACGCTCTCTAGTAAACAGCAGGAAGAAAATGCAATGCAGTATGTCCCAGTGGTAGAGATGCATCAAGAAGGGACAAGAGCTTTGACATATTCTTTAGAAAAAAAGGAAGAATTAGACATATTAGATTTGAACATTCAATTATCAGGGCTCACACTAAAATAACTGGAAAGACACATGGCTAGCACCATTAGTTATGTTCAATTAATATTCTCAGAACAAGTTTCCAGCACTCAAACATAGGTAGAGAGATCTCCCTAATATATAATAAAGACTTAAATGGAAATTCAGATAGAGATTTAAGCACGGATTTCCATCTATCTGAATCTGACTTTTTGATTTTGAACCACCTATATGTCCAATATAACTGTCGTAGCAGGAAATTGTTAGCAACATGCTTGGAGGGGAAAAAAAAGGTAAAATACACCACAAAATACTCACATGCTAAAGTACTTCTTTCACAAATTTAGCTTCAAAAGAGGACTAATAGGGAATTTGGTCCAATCTTACTCTGTGAATGACAGGAGGTCCTCCAACAAATTTTTTGGGACAGGTTTTTTTGTTCGGTTGGTTTAGTTTTGAGTTTTTTTAAAGCATACATAAAATGCTAGTGAACGAAAGCATTAAGTCATAATGAATTACCACAGAGGTAGATTCACTGCACTGTGAAGTTAATACAGAAACTATACAGAAAGATTATCGACAATACAGGCCTATTTTTTCAAACGCCTCATGACATACTAATGTTTTAAAATGATGACGACTGTCCCAATGCTATTCACTTTTCAGACCTTATGAAGACTTTAGCAAATGAGATGGAATATCTGTAATAAAAAGATGTGTTCCAGCAGCTCAAATAAGATGAACAATTCATTGCACATAGTTCATTATGCATTTAAGACGGATAAAAAAGTGAGCTCAAAATATAACAACTGCTTTTAGATCCCATACTTTTCTTAAAGAAAAACAGCTATCTGAAAAATTGTATGCATTTCAGTTACTTCATAGCAAGTTCTAAGATATTAGCCATAAAGACCAAGGACAAACCAGCAGGAAAATGGAATGAAAAGGAAGAAAGAAATCAACAGTGTCTAAAAGTTACTCTAACAAAAAAGGTTATTTAGGTGAACCAATGTCATGCATCACTTTTGCAAGAGGCTCTCTTTCAGTGTGTCAAAAAGCATACTGGTTACCTATCTTATAACAAAAGGAAAATACCAAATGCAGAATTATGGTTTCCATGATAAGCTTCTACCCACATTAAAGACATAAAACCTGTTGTCCTACCTAGTGCACATAATTTAAAAAATTCTTTCAAAAACACTGAATTATTTCACAGAATCATTTTGCCTGTAAGGGACCTTTGGAGATCATCTAGTCTAACCATCCCTGATCAAAGCATCTAGATCACGTCATCTAGGACCATGTCCAGTTGAGTTTTGACTGTCTCCAAGGATGGAGAGTTCACAACCTCTCTGAGCAACCTGTGCCAGTGCTTAGTAACCCAGTAACCCAGCACAGTAAAGTACGTGTTTCCTGACATTCAGATGGAATTTAATGTGTTTTAATTTCTGGTCTCTGCCTCTTATCTTGCACCTGGGCATTACTGAGAAAAGTTTAGCTCTGTCTCATTTACTCCCTCCATCAGATATTTATGTACACTGATAAGATTCCACGTATTATATATTACCAGATATATTAGGTACTTATATACATTGATAAGATCTTCCTTGAGCATCTTAACATTGACAAGATAAGCCTTCTCTTTTCTAGGCTAAGAAGTCCAAGCTCTTGCAGCCCCTCCTCATGTCAGATGTTCCAGTCCCTTAATCATCTTTGTGTCCCTGCACTGGACTCATCCCAGTAAGTCCATATTTTTCCTGCAAAGGGGAAACTTCACACAGATGTCCAGCTTCAAGTGTTGAGTAGAGAGGAAGGATCACCTCCCTCAACATGCTGGCAGTGTTTTTCTTAATGAGGCCCAGTATACCATTGACCATTTTTGCCGTAAGGCTGCATTGGTGGTTCACAGTCAGCTTCCTGTCCACCAGGACCTCAAGGTCCTTCTCATCAGATCTAAATCTTCACCTATTTACCTATCTTTATCTATTTAACTTTCTTTTAGAGAAATGCATCAGAACATAGAAAGTCCTTTAAAAACAAGATGAGAAACATGAACCTGAGATGATCTAGAAACTCAAGTTCTGGTCTGATGAACTTGCTGGTGATGAGTATACATGGGGAGAACGTGCTTAAATAAAGATGTTTTACATTTGTTGTTATCTGTAAGCAAACACATTCATTAATAGGAACTGTTTTGAAAAGTGGACTGATTGAAGAAGTGCAGTTTATGTCAAGTATTCTAGAAACCTGCTGATTCAATAATATTTTGTGTGTTTATAATTAATTGCATGTACTTAATTCATTGGTTTGTTACTGGTAGAGAAAGAAAACATGTTCTATACACACTCAGGATTTGTAAAACAGCAAGTACTAAGAATGATCCCTTCAGGATTTAAGCTCTCCATATTCTGAAAGATAACAATCAGTTTTAAAACATAGTCTCAAATATGCTCCAGATTTTACAAACTGGAAAGTAAAAAAATAACCCAAATCCCACAGCTCCCACTATTAAAGATTTTGTTATTACTTGAAAGGAGAGGTCCTGCAATGTTACCTTTTGTAACAGCTATGTTTTTAAAATGCAAAGAAGTTATTTACATTAGAACTTCTTGAAATGCTGAATGAACTAGGAATTGCACCTTGCATTGTATTAATCCTGCTTATTCAAAAACATTCACTACCGTTCAGCATCAAACTTCTCCTCAAAAAAGAAATCTGTTATTTCAACAAGTATACCACAGTATAAAGAAATTGCACATGCAGCTGAATAGGTACAACAGGTTTATCTCACCTGAGAAGAGTCTGAGCTTGACTTTTGGACATGTAACGGGTTTTATTTCTGTGTTATCAAAACACAACTGCCAAAATGCAAATTGGATCTTCTAACTTCCCCCCCTCTCCTCCAAATTTCAAACCAAAAATTGAGATTCTAAGCGACTTAAGATTATTTAACAGCTTAAAAAAAGAAATTAACATTTTTAAGGACATGATTAGTTTACGTTTAACTTAAAAGTGTAATACATACTTCACCAGATCTATTCTGTTATTGATTGCAGCCCAGTGGAGAAGTGTTACGTTTTCTTTGTCTGGTTGTCGTACATCATAACCTGCTTCCACCAACTCTCTACATCGTTCGTAGATTCCATACCTAGAAGAAAACAAGATTTTTCAAAGCTGTTACCTTAGATAAAAATGCATTTGGCAAACACCATACTTACGGTCACAACACAAAAGCTTCAACAGAAAAGAAATGAAGAAGAAACTTTAATTTCTGTTTCTATATGATTACAGATCTCCTGCAACAAGAAGCTTCAACTGACAGATGTTACATTAATCAATTCAAGATTTTACAGAAAACTTGTCTCCACAGCAAACTATACAGCAGAGCAACGTGAAACATTGATCAGTAGTATACCAAGTACAAACAAAACTCTTCTCTTCCCAGAGACTCTAACACATTTGTTTCTCCCCCCTTTTCCTTCCCTTCCACCTCCTGAACACCAAAAGAGCTTAACCACATGATTTGACAATATCTTCCTAAAATTCAGCAGATGACAGATCAATCATCAGGTCAATTACAAACACTAACAGAGCTCAAACACTTCCCATTTTTCTTCTCAGATAACAAATAGCAATCTTCCTGATATAAGTTAGTACAATTTTCCTTTTTATACCACTTCAAAACTCTGTACTTAAATATGAAATTCATGCTTTCATTAAAGATAACTAACAAATGTGAGGTACTTTCATTTGAAAAAAAATTCTGCCTATATTTTGAAAGTTGAAACAAATCAGGAAGCATAAACATCGCTCAGGCATCTAACATAGGACTAACTCCAACATTAAATAATGTTTGTCTTGATGCTTACACTGTTTTACTACCTATTTTTAGTGGCAATAAAAGCAATGTAGAAAGGCAAGTAAAGATTACATTTCAACACCTGTACAATCCATAGGGATTTCCCAGGTCTCAAGGAGGAGACTGATCTGTCCTTTCAAGGACACACCTTGAAATCAAGATCAATGCCTTGTGACATCCAACTTCTGCTAGAGCAGAATTTTAACAGCCTTTCAAAGTTGGAATCTAAGTAAGTTTTCCTGATGCTGCTTCTATGTTCTACTTTTAGCAGAAGAGACAGCCTTAGCCAACTTAAGGGCCTTTTGCTCCACTTGATCAGCTTGCGTAACTGATGCAGAGATCTTTCTCCTGGGGCAGTTAACATTCTTATTTTTTCTTCCACGTATTTGAATGGATCTTCAATCTGGACAGCACTCCCATAGTGAAGTCTCAAATGACTCTAGCCAATAAACCTCAGGAATGCTTTCCAAGCCTAGCACAGGTTTGAAGCACATAAATTAGGTGGACACTATTAAAAAAGAAGTACTAGATGTAACAGCCTACTTAGATCATGTTTTAATTTTCTTAAGAAATGTGCACTAGAAATTATGAAGAATGCTAGAAATTGCTGTCACACCTATAACCTCCCCACACATTACAAAAGATCCGAACACAGACTACTGTGTACAGTACATACCAATTGGCAGCAAGCCTGTAAAATCTGGTTCCTCAGACTGAACAAAAAAAGCATCAGTCATTAATAATTTTTATGACAAACTTTGTTTTTCATCAGTTGGGGGCAAGGAGGGAGAGAAGAGGTTTGGTTTATGAAGACTTAAAAATATGCTAGACAAGATACACATACTCAGACATACATAACTGCCAGGAAAACTGATAAGGCTCTAAGTCTGGCCAGGCTTGAGGCACACTATCTCCCAAGTCCGAGTCTAGATCAGCAGTGTGGCCTGATGAGCGCTTGCTCAAATGGCTTAACACTTACCATTCCTGACCGCCCTCAGCAGGTGAAAGGGCCACTGAAACTACTAAAAGTCAGTCAGCCAAGAACATACAGTGAGAAGAGGCTGCCTTCATATAAACAACTAACTGAAGCCATAATGTATGAAAGTACTGACTTAGAGCCCTGCTATCAGGTTTAACAGTCACTAGCTAAAAAAATTGTACTGCCTAAGGCTGAGTTCAACTGACTCTCATCCTGCTTAAATACTACATAACAAGCAGGAATTGTATTAATAAAATATTGTGAGTTATTGGAAAGATACAAAGAACTTAAGGACACCATAACGCTAACTTCTATGAAGTGTAAGAAGCAATCATGTAAACCTTTCATGCAATGGATTAGGATTTTCCTTACGTATACTGGTGTGGGCTGAGATCAAGCTAATTTTCTCCATAGTAGCTCCTATGAGGCTATGTTTTGGATTTGTAAGCAAAATAGCGTTGATAACCTATGAATATTTTAGCTATTGCTGGGCAGTGCTTACACAAAGTCAAGGCCTTTTCAGTTTCTCACACCACCCCACCAGCGAGCAAGCTTGGGGTGCACAAGAGCTGGGAGGGGACACAGTTGGGACAGCTGACCGCAACCGACCAAAGGGACGTCCCAGATCATAAGACACTGTACTCAGCAATAAAAGCTGAGAGGAAAAGGAGGAAGAAGGAAACTTTCAGAGTTACGGTGTTTGTCTTCCCAAGTAACCGTTGTGTGTGACAGGGCCCTGCTTCCCTGGAGATGGCTGAACACCTGCCTGCCAATAGGAAGTAGTGAATGAATTCCTTGTTTTGCTTTTGCACTGTTTTTGTTTTCCCTATTAAACTATCTTTATCTCAACCCATGAGTTCTCACTTTTACCCTTCTAATTCATTGCCCCATCCCAGTGGAGGGGAGTGAGTGAGCAGCTGTGTGGGGCTCACTTGCCTACTGGGGTTAAACCACTGGGGTCAGCTATGATAAACTGTAAAAATTATTTAGACAAGCATCCTATCAAGTTAACTACACAACACAAAATGAACGTCCCTGAATGTAACCTTTGACACCTAGTCAAGTTTTTGTTCGCTCATGCTACCAAGATAGGTATAACCAAGCAGCACTATCACAATCTTTGTGAAAGGGGTGGGCGAGGCAGGGAGTGTTCTTTGGGTTTTTGGTGGAGGCTTTTTTGTGGAGTTTTTAAAATATTATTTTATTTAAAGCAAATTTCTAGTCTTACAGAAAATGTGATGCTGCTTTCGTACAAACTTTCCTCAAGAGTTATGAAAATGAAGGAGAGCTGTAGCAACCATGTAAATCAACTGTGCAGCCTGCTGAGGCAGAATGCTGTTGCCAGTGCCCCTGCAGAAGTCTTGACAGGATGCTCTTAATCACGCTCCACCAATGTTTACAAATACCACGCTCTAG
>JAAGAY010004480.1:0-25067 GCA_011801015.1 Ardeotis arabs
AAAAAAAAAAAAAAAAAAGACTGGCTACTTTTTAATGTTGCTGCTCTTTTCCAGCAATAACACATTTTAGACTTGGCACTTACTGTTGTAAACCTGATCCTTGTCACAAAGTCTTACTTAAAATATCTGTTTATCAACTTCAGTTTCTAGAAAGAGGCTCTGAGATTTTATGCTCTCTGGGGCTTAGATATCTTTGGCAGCTGATAGTGCGGCTTCTGCTGCATACTCACCATTGGAGCTGAATTGGGCAAAAATAGTGCCTGCAAACAGAGAGAATATTAATTGCTCCCTGCAATTAGGTAAATAGCTGCATCTGTGCATAACAGGCAGGAGGGAGAGGGTTAATGAGGGGCTAATTCTGTCCTCAGAGGGGCCATAGGGCTGATGGGAAGCAGCTGCTGTACTGCAGGCTGTGCAGGGCGATGCTGAAGAGAGGGAACAGGTGAGGAGCGGTACAGAGAGAAGATAATAAACAATCCGGCAAAGAAAGGATGTAGAAAGGTATTGTAGGCCTGGATCCCTGAGAGAGGAGAAATCCTAACAGGCAGGAGGGAAGGAAAGGAGGATTCAGGTGGAATCATAGACTGGAAGAGGGGGTGCAGCCACCTGCATGCCCTTGACCTTGATGTGTAAACGTCAAGGCTTACAGTTAGGTCAGTGTGGTATGGTGTAGCTTGGATATTAACACAGCACAGCCCTGTTAATGGCATGCTTAGCAGAGCTAGCTGGCTGTTAGAAAGTGGAGGAATGTTGCTCAGGAAGAATGCTGGGTATATGTGGGCAGTGATTCACCAGAACTGCATACTTCTGATGGCTTTTGTCAAAATATGACTGAAAATAAGAGTTTGGTTTATTGATGTCAGCAACACAAGAGTCAAGTCATCCAGAGCTCTGTAGGGTATGAATAATCAAGTAATTCTTGTCTCTGGTACATAGCATGATGTTGTCACCTGAAAGTTGGCTTCTTTCTACACCTGTCATATGCATAGACATGTCTTGTCTTCCCACATACCAGTAGTTGTAACTGGTATTCATACACAAAACCTTGTTTCTGTGGCTGAGGATACTCGTTAAAGCCCCAGAAATGCTTTCACTTAAGCCAGAGCCTACTCACTTCATAGACAGGAAACTGCTAATGCCTTTCCCACTGAAGACGAACATTTTTCCTGCAATTGATACAGTTAGCTGAGGGCAGGGGGGAAACCAGCTTCGAACTTCTCAGCAAAAAGAGTCATGGACTATACCCCAGAGATGTACTTGAGAACACAAAGATTGCTTGTATACAGGCTAGCTTGACTCAAGTGTTAATGTAGCAGAGGCCAGTGGTGTAATATATGCATAGATTTAGGTTGCTGATGGCAAAAAATGGTTAGCCTTGTCAGATGCACAGCCGAGCACTGCCCCACAGGACTGTAATGTATTGAGCACCAGAACTGTAAAACCAGAATGTTCCGAAGAAAGGCAAGAGGGAGGCTCAAATGAGGGAGTGCACCTTCTGTTAAATAGATTAGGGCATGTCAGCCTCCAATGGTGAGGGAGAAAAAGGGGTACATATTTTGAGTGCATTATAAATTCATGAGTGGTACAAAGAAGATGAAAAGGGACAAAAGTGATCTTTGAGGTTCAGAACGTGCAAAGCAATACTAGGGAAGCATTCATCTTGGTTTTTTTCACTGATGTTTATTCAGTTAGATTAGAGTAGTTACTGTTTCATTATTAAAATTTTGTTAAAGGCAGTACTTTTTAATATGTGAAGATTTTAGAAGCCACATAAACTATTTTTGAGAATGTAAATTAAAAATAGAATAAGGCAGCAGTGTAATTCTTCACCTGAATTGTCAAGTGTTGTGTTACACAAAGGATGAAGCCATGGAATACGAAAAAAAGTAACTTCCACTTTCACTCTACCAAATTAGGTAATATGCCACATGCTATATAAAGATACAAATGATAATATGTGAGTGAGGAACGGGCTCTTTGAGGAATTAACATGGAGCAGCTTTACGTTTGGTCTCAGCAAGTGTTTGGGCCTATGCAGTGTGCAGGGGTGAAAAATAAGCCATGTGTTAAATGGATTAATGCAGTGTTGATCCTTTTCTGTCAGGACAATTAACATGAGTAAAATATTTGCCCTACTTTAAACAGATAAGGAGGTACTGTATTGTGTTCCTCTTAAGATTAATGTTCCTATATAGGCAGCAGAGAGCACAAGATTTATTTCCTGAACCTTATGTAGATTTATAGCTGTGCCAGTTACTGCTTGAAAGCTCTTTATGAGCTGTGTTCACAGTGAGTCTTTTTTTGTGTATGTTAGTGAAAGTGGTCACAAGAAGGATGCAGACATTTTGAAGTGTTAAGTGGGATGTATGACAAGTACGATGCTTTTAAATTATAGATTTTGTCTTGTCATGACCCCTGATTTTCTTTTATATATGTGCATATGTGGGTATGCATTTGTATGAGATAAACATAAAAAGTATATTTTATTAATGCTTCAGAAGTAACTTCCTGTGCTGTCCTGGCTTCCTTAGAGAATTAGTAATGTTTTTTTGTGTTACTATTGGATGATTTAAAGCAAAGAAAATTACACTCAAGGAGAGAATGACAATCTCATGGGATGTGCACTTTCCATGGAACTGTGCTCTCGACTCATAAATATCTGTGTGACTCCTGTTTATTTAATAGGATTGCATGGGTGAAATACGGGGTTGTATTTGGCATTTAGAGTCCAAGATAAGGAGTGAGCCTGCCTTGGGCTAGGTAGAGACAGGCACGTAGTGGTGGAAATACTATGTAAATTAACCTGAAAATGTTAGAGCAATTTTTATTTTTAATTTTTGTTTGACTGAAGCTTTGAACTTTGCTAATTATAAGCATCTGTAATTTCATTAAGTGCAATTAAATTTTGTGTGTGTGTATACGCCAGTGAAGATTAATTGTCCAGTAGATACTCTAAAACATTTAAGTCTTAACTTTTTTTCTTTTTCAGGCAAATTGCAGGGAAAAGGTCATATAAAATGACTAGTCTTAACTGAAATACATAGTAGTCTGATTAGAAAGTGGCTTTTCCATTTGCAGAATTTTTTGACATTTAACAGAATTTTTATGGCCTTTCTCCTGACAAACAAGGGATTTTTTTTTTTATGTCAATTGAAGAAGAAAATGGAGGCATCCTCACTTGAAGAACTAAAGCTTCTTTGTCAAGTCCCTGCATCTGAACTTATGATACAGAAGAATAAAAATGAGCTCGCTATGGGAGGAGAGGTTATGAGAAACAGATTTAATCTTGCACTAGGATTCACTAGACACCTTTTCCTACCTGTAAGTTGTGCAAACAGAGTTGTGAACTGGGCTGAAATTCTGACCATTACATTTGTGGATGACACTTAGTTTGATTAGCTACAGGTTGGAACTACTGGCTAGTTCTGCCTTTGAATTACTTTTGATGCAATCTTTACCAGTTGGCTCAAATGTTCTAGCGTGTTGCACTATAGACACTTGATTCTCTGCAAATTTTACAGCTACTTAATTTTATATTTGGAGAAGCCTGCTAAATAAATGGCTGAAAAAGTATGAAGCCACTTGAACAAAATGCCTAAAGGTACCGTGTTGGATTATTAGTCCAGTGCACAACAAAAGAAAATATTTCTCCTGAATGGAAGGAGTTATATTTAGTATTTTCAGGCGTTACTGAAATACTAAAAAACTTATCTACATAAATTCCTGTTGAGTAAACAGGTTGAAGTGTGCCAGCTGTGCAGATTAGCCTGTGCTAATGCAATTGATAATAAACATTTATCAATGTTTGTTTTGATCTTTTTAGTCGTTTGTGCACTGGAGGTTCCATTGCTTAAAATACAAGCCATATAGTGACTCAAGAAGAAAAATACATTCATGCAATTGAATTTAATTCAAAAAATCTGGTTCACAAATGGTATACCTCTGTGCTGTCTGCTTCCTTCTGAAGATACTTGACTTAGGAATGAGTTTGAGGCATCACGCGGAAATCTTGTGTAAGATTTTTTGATTGTTAGCAGCAGATACAAACATGCAAGTAACTGGTATCAATCAGAGGAAGACAAGGTGGTGGAGGGCATTTTCAGTTTTTCAGTCCTCTGACTCACTGCTTTGGTCTCACAGAAAAAAAAAAACTTACTGATTTTCACAAATGCAAATTTTGTTTCGTGATTTTCTAGAAGGAGGAAGAGGTTTTAAGTGGAATTCTTCAGTAAGAGATTTACTTTGAATGAGTTATACCATAGAGAGCAAGAACTTATTTGGATAGACCTATGGACTGTTTTTTGAAGGAAGAGAGTCAGAACGTAGAAATTGTGCCTGAGATTTTTCTTTATTTAGCATGTTTTCATCAAGAACTGAGGTTAGTTGTTTATCTAAATATAAAAAAACAAATACTAGTTACAGATGTACTGAACCGCAGCTAAGCAGATGCTTTTTTAGCTTTTTCTGTTGCAAACAAACTCCTCTAACGGTGGTGTTGTAACTAGCTGATGGGTTTGGTGGGGCTTTTTTTCCCTTGCTGAAGCATCGGATTTTGGCTTATGGCAAAAACAGAGTGCTGGATTTGGTGGACCACTGATTTGACCTGACAACACAAATTTTGTGTCTCTAAATTTACAGTGACAGCCAATCATGTGGGTCATGCTGGAGACAAAGATCCTTGTATCACTCTATCACTGTGGACTAGCTTTGTTGCTAGTCCACACTCTTATCTTTGGAAATCAGAAATAATTTTCTGCTCGAGAAGTTTTGAAAAGGACACAAGAACTATGAGATGCTTTGAAAAATTATTATTGAATTAGCATAATAAGTAGTATCTAATTTTTGAGTGGTTCTTGAATGACAATCTCTATTTTGAGATCTGGATTGTTCTCAGTCAGGAGAGACTGAAGTTGAAGGAGCAAGTTAAGTCCATAAAAAAAATGGTGAGGCTGTTGGAAAACAAGTTGATGTGGATGAGCTTACACCTTGTCTGTGACATTTGTAGTGTCCAGCACTAGAATGTGGGTCACCTGAATTCTAAGTGCAAAGGATTGAGTGGGGTACATTCTTGGGATTAGAGAAGAGCGTTTTGGCATCCTGAGATTTACAAGGTATAAGGACCTGCACTGAACTTCACTGGTTTTTTTGCTTCTCAGTTCATTTTCTGCAGTTGTCTTGGGCAGAAGGTGAGAGAGGGAAAAAAAAATAGGTTTGTTTCCTCTTTTCGTCAATTCAGTGATAAAACCAGACATAATTTACTTTACCTAAATTTTATTGAGAGTAATTGTAAGGGGGGGGGGAACGCTAAATAAGTTAACTGAGGTGCTATCAAATCCTGCTTAGTAAGGACATATCAAGGCCTCCTTAGCTCATAATGGTGTGTTAATAGCAATTTTTTTCTTTTACTTAAAGAAGGCTTGTTGTTGCAGTCAACGCGTTGAGACTGACTTGAAGTGAAGACAGTATTTTGCCTGAGCATGGTCTCCCCACCACCTGATTTCCATCTCCTGTATTACTGTTACTTTGCTCCCTCACCGGGAGTGGGAGCAGCAACAGATTCCTCCTTTGGAGGGCAAAAGTAAGGCTGAGCCTTCATAAGTGATGTAAAAGCCAACTCAGTCAATACTGTAGTTGTTTTGTGCTATCTCTACATCCAGATGCATGTTGCTTTTGGTTACTTTTAAATCTCCTTTTTAGGCTTTTACTCTCATTTTGCCTAAAACTTTCCTTTCCATGAAGGTGTAAATGTCTGCTGTAATAGAAGTAGAGCCATTAGTCTAGCCCTCGGGTACACTCAGAAGTACAAATTAGCGCCAAGCTCCATTCATCAAGTGTGAATTTTTCCAAGGAAGATCTTAGATCTTTTCCATTATTATCTCTGTATCTTTTTTTTTTAAAAAAATGTATTCTAAAACTGATCCTGCTCACTGGAATAGCATTAGATTGCCCATTCCGGGACATTTTTTGAACCATCTTATAGTGTATTTTCTTTATCAAGCATTTTTTATTGTGGTTAAGGTGGGAGTTGTTTGTTTTAAAAAGTGTTTTGAAATATTCACAAGTGCCTGCAAATGTTAATTTCCAGTTTAAAAAAAAAAAAATCATTTGAAATTGTTTATAAATAATTCAAACAGATTGAACACATCTTCTGCAGATTTTTCAAATTAAGACAAAGTATGTTTTACAAACACTTGGTCTTTGTTTTTCTGGAATTTGGGTGGTTCCATCTTGGTTTGTGTTGGCATGTTATTTGTTTAGTATTGCACAAGCATATGAAATCTAATGTCTAATATGACAATACGTGCTCCAGCAGCGTAGTCACAAAATGTCCATTTTGTATGTCACTCTAAAAATTTATGGGCTTTTTGTTAGCACATAACAATTGTTTCAAACATACAGTTTCAGGGCATGTTTGTAGGTACATCCAGCATTTCAATGGTACCGCTTTTTGACTTTGCCTGAGGTAATTACTTAAAGGGCTGTTGACCGTGGTGTTTCAGGGCTATGCTCTAGAGATCATACGGCTGAAATTGGCTGGGGAATATCAAGCTGTCCTGTCACTGCTTCTGGGAGACGGTTGTTCTTATGAGTTTTTCCACTCTACCTTGACAGTATATTCACAGAAATATACTTTGATTACATTTATTTTATCACTTGGACCATAAAATTGGACCTTTCATGGAGCATGGCCAGGAGAAGGTGGCATGAAAATTGTATAGGAGTGAGAAGAAAAACGGTTGAAAGTAGCTGCACATTTATATAACAACCACTTGAAGTAAGTGTATTGTTTGCAAGTAGTGTTGATTTGTGCTTCTGATAAAATGTAAACTTGAGAACACCTTTGAGTTTTTATGTACAGCAAGTGTCTCTAACATAAGTTTAATATCTTTAACTCCTCTCTTAGAAAGTTTTTTAAGCCTTCCCTTGATTTTCCTTTGGATTGAATTTTTTTTTAAGATGTTTCCTGGTTGTGTGAATCTGTACTATAATTTCTTTCATGTTTTTGTTCTGTTTTCTTTACACCTTTATTACACGTCTTAAGTACATCTGCCATGTGTTAGTGTGGCAGGTTATCATTCACCTCAGCAGACGAGTGCCAGGCTTCTGTAAGCTTTTCCTGGGCTAACCCTGATACTGTTCTCTACTGCCATTAATGAAAGTTAGCAATGCTCGGCACAATCACAGTCCTGACATTACTGAAGTCAAAATCCAGGCAAGGTTTTATTGTTCTGTGTCTTAAAATGTGTTTTTCATTATGAACCTACATTACCAAACTTTTTATTTTCTTGAAGGCAATTGTAGGCTTTAGTCATAGTTCCCCCTTTCCCTAGAAGAAGAAGGGTGCCAGAAAATACAATGTATATGCATTTGTTGTTTTGCCGTTTCTGCAGTTTTAACTGGGATTCTGACTGTATTTTCCATGCTGTCCTCTACATCACCCATCTCTCATCTTATAAAGCTGCTTGGGTTTTCAAATTCAGTGTAGTGTCCAGTGTCATTTAGTAACAAAAAAAACCTAAAAGGGTTGTCAGAGATGAGGAAGTGTTCTGAATATTTGATCAGATCTTTTTGTGTATACTGCCTGTCACTAAAATAAGCAGTAGCAATGCATAGAAAATGTGGGCCATTTGCGCCAAACCATGTGAAATGCAAATGGGAAACAGAGGAGAGGATGTTGGAGCCAAATATTCTCTGACTAGGTTTTTTAGATATTCCAGGTGTGGAGGGTTGTCATGTTTAACATCAGTTTTACTTACTTGAAGATAGTTGATGTTACATAGGATTTCTGATTTAGCAGAGTGACACAAAATATGCTGAAACACCGTACAAATGCAAGTTCCATGTAGCAGAACATAGCAATTGCAGTACACAGTTCAGTCATGATACCACCGTGATTCCCATTACTGGTCTCTATGATATACTCACTGTCACAGTGCTGGGCATCCCCTGTCTTACTAGGAATGCATCCATGGGTTGAAGCCATCTCAAGCCCGTTGCTCTCTTTGCAATTCTTTTGCTAGTTTTCTGTTTTTTATATGCTGTGTTGTGCTGAGCCACAACCAGCTCAGGAAGACATTCACGCTCTTTGAATGAATTGAGGGAGAAACATTTCCACCATCAGCTGATCACCACTCAGCTGTTGATAGCTGTTCATCTGAAATGAGGACCACCCTCAGGTGCCCTTGTTGTTGAGATCAAGTCATCTTCTTTGCAACAGCTGTGATCAGTTCCAGACTGCATTATTCCTCAAGCTTCATGGGCACATCTCCCTGGCCCATCTCCTCTGAGCCTTCTTCCATGGTGGGGGTTTACTGGTCAGTTGCAGAGGATACACATGGAACAAATGAATTGGTCTTTTGGTGTCAGGCTGTTTTGTATCGGCATATGGGTTGGTAACTCTTGGTGCTTTTATGTCAGAGGTTAAATTTCTGAATATCTATTCCCAAGCTGATGTGCAGCAGGACTGTAGCCAAGGAAGGCAGGAAACAAGAGGAAAATGATAAGATCTTTAATTTCACAGAGAAGGATGTGCTTAGATCCTTACTGTGATTTCTCTGTTGAAAATAGCAAACATGCAGTGAGTACAACTGGTTTTAGCATCATGGTTTAATTAGTCTGGTTCCAGGCTGAGGGAAGGAAGAATGTGGATCAAGCTTAGTGATGAGAATCACAGTTCACAATGACAGGGAAAAATGCTAAGAATAGGAGTAATTGTACTGCTTTGCAGTGTTTTAACCTTAACCTGTCATTTTTTCAGGACCCTCCTTCATGGCCATTTGCATCTTTCTCTTGTTTTGTTTGTGGCATAAGAACACTTCCAGCAAAATGTACTACAGACACGCCAGTAGTCCCCTGCTTCTTTCGCATTCGGTTCATGTTACTATCCTGTCCGCCTTTGTATTCTTTTCCCCACAAAATTCTTGAGAAACCTGACTGCCAGCAAGTACTGTTTTTAATTCTACCCACATAGAATATTTCACTTAGCCCAGCACCAAAAGCACTGTTAAAGCCCTGTGCAAAATACACATCGTTAAATCACGTCTACAGTGTTGTATGAGATGTTTGTAGAAGCAAGAATAATGGGAGAAGAGACTGCTGTCACAAAGGAGATTAGAAGAGAGGTCAAGAGGCTGCTTTTCCTAAGCTTGCGCTTTTTTTTAAAATTATTTTATCTTTCAAAACTTAGCTGTACAGTGGTTTGCTTTTTAAAGATATCATGCTATATACACAGTTTGTTATTTCATGTTAAAAATAATATATAATAATTTTTATTATGTATTTAATATAGAAAAACCTGTCAGGATAGTATTGTGTATAAAATGTGGTGTATATATGTTTGAGTAAACAACCTGTCATTGTCCTTGCAGAAAATTTCATAGAAATTGTAGCTTCTAAGTTAAGATATAAAGATAGATGAAGCATTTTTTGTCAATACTATGCTTATGATTTATTTTCTGAAAGAATTCTTGCTTCTTTGGATCACCATAAAGAAGCAAGTTGGTTGGCTTGTTGGATCCATTTTCAATCATTCCTCTTGAGTGCGTTGACCTTGCCTGTCCTATTGGACGGTTTGGGTGCATCAGCATCACGTAATGGGTTTTTTCCTGGTGGAATTCAATACTAGCTGTATTGGATCAGTGTAAAGTTTATGAACAGTACAGGCTTTGTCAATGAACTGTTTTCTCTGTATGAAGTAGTTCTCTGTTAGGAGCTGTTGCTTAAAGGTTTGGACCAGTGTGTTGTACAAACAGGAATTTTTGCAGTGTCTGTGTTAATTTTTACGAGCGACAGCGTTTTTCATCTGTTTCATAATCTGGACTCATTAAGAGGCAGCCGACCTTGAACTATAAATGTCTGTTGTGAGTGTTAAGGACAATAACTCTGCCTTGTCTATCACTGTTTGCTGAGGGGAGAAAAAAAGCAGTATGCCATGTGGCCACCTCTGTTCTTCTCTCTCAGTTGCCGTATCCTGAGTGATTCAAATGCTGCAGAGTTAACAGTCATCACTGACTTACTGCGTTCTGGCTGAGATTTGTAAATGGAGTCTTTCCAACTTTAAGAGTTTGGATTATTGAATTTGAAGTCTAAATGTAAGCGGTTTTTTTTTTTTTTCCCCCTAGAATGACTTTTTTGTTGGCTGTAGCTTTCTGCTCAAATGTTTCCTTGTTTGTGTAACGGCAATGTCCGAAGATCCCTGTTGCGGTTCCCACCCTGCCGTGTGCTGTTCAAACAGACTGGGAAGCGTGGTCTGTGGGAATGCTTACACCTTAAGGCAACACAATGCTGCAATGCTTTGTAACACCTTTTTTAAGGAATTGGGGAGGAGAGTTTGGCTCTGCCGAGAATACTGAGCCACCCTGGCTGTGTTAACCTTATTATGTATTGCAGTAGTAGCTGGAGGCACCACTTGCGTATGGCTTACTGCTGTGTGTGCTGGGTACATACGTGAAACCAAAAAGTATCCCAAGCAGCCGCCCTCTGTGTATGGAAACTTCCTGTTACCTAGTCTGCTCTTTCAGTAACTTTATTTTAAAAAAAAATTTTTTTATTAGTACTTTGAAGCTGGACTGCTCCAATTTATGAAAGGATAGGATAATTTTGAATAGTAAAAGATACTACAAACTTCCCTTGTAATTAGTAAAGAAATCCTTTGGTTACTTGGACAGAGAAACCCTGTGTTGAACGGGGAGGCTGATGTAAGTCCTGTATTGGAGCCGCCAGACCAGGCAGCAGCGTTGCTATATAAAGCTAGGCGCAGTCCATGCTGTTTCTTACCCAGTTTGGGGTCTGCTAGGGGATGTGAAGAAGAGCAGAGCTGACTGCAGTGTGGGAAGAGGACAAAGACAGATCCATAGGAAGTCCGCCTCATTAGTTCCACTATTCAGAGAACAAGTTGTTTTTCACTGAGATTTTTAAATTAACAGTGTCCTTTTTATATTACAGCACTGTGTGTATGGATATTATTGGTCTGTTATTTAATTAAAACCACAGCTGGTGACCATTTAATTATAGTGTACAAAAAGGAATGATACTTGCTTGACTATATAGCATTGTTTTATTCAGTTCAGAGAATTGTATTCGTTTCTTCATGTACTATTTGAAAGCTGTGGTGAAGGATACAAGATCTGATTAATAAACTGGTGAGCTTCATTGCAGCACTTTCCTTCTGTTAAGGGAATAAGGTGAAACAGTGGCTTATAAGTTCACCAGCTTTCCTGAAAATTGGAAGTCAATTATGAACAGATTGGTACAATTAGACTGCTTCTTGTTTCTCCACACTGTAAAACCAGTGCATAGTTTCCTGTGGTAGGGAGGGAAGCCTTCTGCTGAAAGCCAATAATACTTAAAAGATATTTGGGGTGTTTCTGGGTTTATTAAGAGTTCTCAATGTACATACTTGAAAGAAGCTATGTAGCATATGCCTCTAGCAAGCCTGAATTGCTGTTTTTTCACTTGAAAAAATGAGACAGTCGTGAGAATCTTAAACCTACTGCAACATAAAATTGTGTACGTGTATATTTGTACTGAAATGAATAACTGCACACGTGTAGGATGTTTTTGTAGCTGACGTAGTAAAAATGCTTTTAACTGAACTCATAAACGAGGATGTCCAGAGCTTCTAGCATGGCTAGGTACACTGCACTTAAAACTGCAGAGTTCACATCTAAAAATATCTAAAAATTTATAAAATTATGTTTTCTGTCTTGAAGCCAGAGGTGGCCTTTTCTGTAACAATGGGAATACTGTATGCGAAGGAGCTGTTTCCAAATGATCTATTCTCTCTGCTATCTTACAGCTACTTTCACATGTCAGAACATGAAAACACCTGTGGTTTTGCTGGCTTCCAGTATTGTAAAGGTAAAACTGATATCAGAATAGGACTCGTTAGCAGATTGACTGGAAATGGAACAAGAAAAATAACTTACAAGAGACCCACCCAATAAAATATCAGAGTGAAGGACTGAAACTGGCTGGAGGACTAGAAACAGTTTGTGTTTCAGTCTGAATTTTGGCAGCAGAATGCTGTTTGCTGTGTTACTTGCTCCAGTGTGAAAGGTCGCTTTTGTTTTCTCACACAGTATGACTTGGAGTTGTTTCTTTACTATTACAAAGAAAGACTTCAGTGTTAGCAGCTAGTTTTCCTCCTGGACTTTTCAGTTGTGTTGTTGTCAAAACTGAGTGTTGAACTCTATCTGGTGTATTCAGTGTAATGATGGGTGGGATATGTAAGGACACGGAGAGAGTAAGAATGAGTTACAAGTTATGTAGCTAACATAATTTAGATGATGTTAGTTATCCTAGTCTGCTATGTATTTCCATGTGCTATCAGTTAAATGTAGAATGTGTCTTTCATCAAAAGGATTGACTGCAGAAAGAAAAACAGTTCAGGTTCTTCATGTGTGGCTTCAGTAGATTAGAATCATTGAAGCTCGTTGGTGTGGGACCAAGGAGAACAACAACTACAGAGCAGTAGCTCAAAGTGGAGTAAGCTTTAGTTGCAAAATAAAACCAAATCCTATGCATGGATTTATTGCCTTCACCAAACTGATAACCTCTGTGTGTCCAAAGGAGTCAAAACATGGTATACCTTCTTTCATAACACAAATCTGAGTTAACAATTAATGTAAGGTTTTATGACCTAAAACTGAAGCTGCTTCCTATTAAACTAACATTAGAACTAATCTACATATTTCCAGCTGAATTATACTTTGTTATATTTATCCTTTCAATGTGTTTTCTGATGAAAGAATGTTTGTGCTGACTGGAGAAGAGAATTCTGTGTAAAAGGTATATTTGGTATCATGTGGATTTCTTTCAGACTTTTGTTATACTAAAGTTCCTGTTAACTGCTGCAGAAATCCACAGGTATTGTAACTGCTGTATAATACTGTATCTTTCAAATGCTGCTGCTGCTACATGGCTTGTGAATTGATTAATTTCTTTCTTTCCTTTTGTCTTGTAGCTTCATTTAGCAGCCCTGGCTTCCTTAAAGGGAGACATAGTGGAGCTTAATAAACGTCTACAACAAACAGAAAGGGAGCGTGACCTGCTGGAAAAGAAATTGGCAAAAGCACAGGTGAGCAATATTTCAAGACTGTGAAAATGGTCCTTGGTTTTGTGTTGCCCTTGTTCTTCAGAGAGGAAGATGGTATGTGGGGACAGGATAAAATATCTGAACAACGTCACAAGTGAAAAGAATTTTAGGACTACAAGAAACATAGTTGCCCTGGGTTTTAAGTTTTATGTACTGATGATATTCTTCTAAAAATGCCAAGAAGGAATTAGATTAGTTTTGTTTTGAAGCCAACATAAATAACGACTGCTTTAAATATTTTAGAATATAAAAATTGCAGCATACTCTTGGTGGATTAGGCAACTGATTGCAGAACCTTCCACTCCTGGATCAGATTCAAACACAGCACAGATTAACACTGATCAAAAGCTATTGCCTATTGGCAGTGCTTTGGTGGTGTGTGAGAAGTGATTTGTGATCTCAGCCTAACTTCTAGTAAGCCAGTTTGTATGTATCTGTTGTAGAAAACACAGTCAGTGAAAAGCTAAGAGATTAATAAGAATAAGGGCTAAACTCTAATGCTTTCACAGCTCTTTAAAAAAAAAAAAACCAAACCTTTTCAGATCAAAACAAATGTAGAGAGGCAAATACAAACAGAGAAAACTGAACTATTCTTCTTAATATTTCTCTTTTCTATAAATGAATTCTTTATTTTCAGATACTGCCATTCGGCAAATACCTTTTTAAAGTATTTTACATTCAAAACTCATTCAAAATGTAGACTCATTTATACTTGCATATAGACAGTCAAAGCGTTTTGTCCTGTAAAGTATAGTATACTTGCTGCCCAGAGAGGCTGTGGAGTCTCCAGCCACCGGGACCTGGTCTTGGGCAACCTGCTCTAGGTGACCCTTCTTGAGCTGGATAAGGGGTTGGATGAATGACTTCCAGAGGTCTCCATCAACTTCAGCCATTCTGTGATTTTTGTGAATTTTCAGTATTCAGTGCATTTTGGTAGAGGCTTCTATCTGTGTTACTTAAACTCAAGCCAAATGTAGAAATGCCTGTAAATGATGCTCTTATTGCAGACCATCAATGCAACATCCAGAAATAAAAGCACTTTAATATTTTTATTCCCCTCAATATGTGAGCCAGAGTCACGCCGGGAGTTAACATTGTTTATCAGCTGTAATCCTGAGGTCCTTTTAAAATTTCTACTACACTCCGAGATAGAGTCCTCTTTCTGACATAGTTTGCTATGAAGCTACATTTGACAATCATTAAGCAGTCAGATGGATCCACTGTATCCAAATGATCCACATCATTCTACATGACTACACTGACTTTGTTGTTATTTATAACTCTCTGCAGTTTCTTGTGCTAACCACAGGTTTTTGTTAGTGTTTTAGTTTTATTTCTAGATCGTTGTTTAAAAATATGTATATCATCTCTCAGACAATGAGGAGTGCCTTGTAGCTTCTCCCATGCAGTAGTGAATCCCCATTGATGATGAATGGGATTAAGGACCAGTCCTTAATTCCAGTTAACATGTACTCTGTTAGCATGAGATTGGTGGTTTTTTTGATGAGTTACCAATTATGCATGTGTATGTAGTGCTTGATTTGTAATGCTGAGGGTTTTTACATGATCTTGGGCTGTGTGCTTGTGAGCACAAGCACAGCGACAACTGCTACCTGAAGTGTGAATAACACAAAATCAGAATATCTTAAAGGTAGCGTGCTAGCTAGCTTTCAGATTAAAAAATTACTTTTGGATGATCAATTTCTATGAAATTTTACTACTTTGGCTCCTTTTTTTTTAAAGAAAAAAAAAATCCCCTAGGTGGCTAGAATTCTGGGGAGCTGTGTGTTAAATAAAACATAATCTTTCTTAAGGAATAAGCCATTAAACAAGCACAACTCATATATTCAATGTATTAGCTATGTTTAAGTACTGAGACAGACTCTGGTGAAACCACTTTACCTTTTCTTCTTTTTCTAACTGCATCACTTCCAAGTAGATGCTCTACTTAACATAATATTTTGAACTTTTCCTCCCAGTCCTCAGAGGTTCATCCAATTTCATATCATGTTTCATATCGTACAATTTTTACCTCTACAACCTCTATCTAAAGCATTTCTTCCTCACTAATGCAAATCACAGGTTCAGAAGGCATAAATTAAATAAGAGATGTTTGAGGTTCTTCATGACCGTATTCAGATGCTAGGGAGTCAGTATTAAATCTCTATTCTGCATCTGGACAAAAGCAGTGCATATTTCATTTCATCTGGCATGGTAACTGGTCTCTGGAACTAATTGCTCTTAAAATACATTTTTGGTAATATCTTTCCCATCATTTCATGAGGCATGTGAGACACTTTGGAAGAAAGGATTAGCGATTTGCAGAGGTGAAGTGGTTTGGGGAACCACAATTCAAGTAATAGATGATAAAAGGTGAAGAAAGATAGTTGGACAGCCTGTGCTTAAAATTCTGTAAAAGGACATAATGGATTACTGGGTGTTGTATCATGCTCAGTTCCAAAACTGCAGTCTTTGGAGACCTGCTGTTGCATTTGCCTACACCCTTTTATTATTTCAGTAAGAGAGCAGATCTGCTTGTCTCTATGTTTTTAACTGTGTACAGTTTGACAATGGAGTGATCTTTTGAATGAAGTTTGCTGGAAAGTACTGGTCAGCCACAAATTCTTCCAAAAATCTTTCTATAGTTATGAGAAGAAGAGTAGTGCTTTCTACTAGCACCAGACAGATCTGGCATGGTGTCCTGGCTTTGGTAATGATAAATAGTGAATGCCTGAAGGGAGACTATAAGAAATGCAGATAGAGAGTTGTCCTCCTTCATACTCCCCCACCTTTCTGCCAACATCTGCGAGCAGGAGGCTGCATGACATTTAACAGTCCTCTATGGTCCTATCTTCTGTGGATTTATCTGATCTTCTTTCTAATCCATCTACATTCTTGGCATTTCCTACATCCTGTGACATTGAGTTCTGCAGTTTTATCATAGAACACGGGATTTAATAACATGCTGAACATTTCAGCAAATACAACAAGAATAGACAATTCACTATGACTTCTTTCTTATCATTTCAGTCTTCTTTCACAAGTCCTGCTGTCTCATTCTTTGTGCTTAGTGCTTGTAATTTTGGAATTTTATAATAGCTCCAGACACAAGGTAACAAAGACTATGCTGCATCATCCTGGATCCTGTATCACACAGCAGTAAGTCCCATTACTGCAGTAATAATTGTTTACCATCATCTCAATTATTCAGAGCATAAGGAAAGACAGCAGAATTTCAGTATAAGAATAAAACCAACACTCTATAGGCATATAAGAACACATGGACTTAATAGACAGACATCAGTTTCTCATTTGACAAAGTAACTTGGAGTAGGAGTATGTGATGTTCAGATGAACGTTGAAATTACTCATTCTGTTTTACAATGTCCTTATCTCACATGGATTAGCCCTGTTTACTAGTATTCTTCTTCCACATCAAATATACACAGAATATACCACCAGAAAATTAATTCTGACCATGCATGTTTTTGTGATTGAGGATTTGCCTGATGCACTTGTGTTTATACTTGAAATTAGATTAATGGATTGCCACTTTAGAGTCTGCCACTCCTTTTAAATTAAAATAATGTAATGCTTGAGCCAAGGTTTTTAGCTCCTATGAGCCTGTTAGACAGGTTTTTCATTTTGGCTCATTCAGGTGATGACTTGTGTTCTTCCTGAATGATGCCGTAGCCAGTGTTTTTCTCTGCAGGACCCGAGGCACTGGGGGCTCTCTTACAGAGCAATGCTGCTGGTGGTTCATCTTTTGTCCTTTGACTGAACGCTGAAAATTTAGCATAAAGGTCTGCTCTGGTGGTGTTTCTGGCACTAGGAATTTCTGTATATTAATAGGCAGTAGAATCATGTGTTGAGACAGTATCCTTGGGCTGAAATATTTTCTCTTACTGTCCTTCTCCCTCGTACTCTTCTTGCTCTTGTGGTTGTTTGCCATCATCAAGAGGTTAGACAAAGATGTTTCCAGGCATTGTTAATTTATACTGTAATTGAAATACCATTTTTAGTCTGTACCGAAAACCAGCCAAGGGCCACTTACACTGAGACCTGTGCTGGAAACTTCTCTCCTGACCTCAACAATTGCTCATCTTTTGCAGGCTCTCAATGGATTATCCCTGTGTTTGCTTTCTTAGAGAATTAGAGCTCTCAATGATTTTGATCAGAACTTAAGCATGAGGCTTGAAGAGGAATGAGGAAAAAGGTGTAAACTATTTATCTTAAAAAGCTTGTGTGACTGACATATGCTAATAAATTGCAAGAGCTGAATGTGGACACTTTGGAAAGAAATAGAAACTGGAGGCAGATTACTGTTCTGAGGATGATGAATGGGTTCAGTATCCCAGAAAAAAAAAAACTTCAGCAATGTATACCAAAACATACATTTGTTTCTTTTCCCTTTTAAGATCATAGAAGCATAGAATGGTTAGGGTTGGAAGGGACCTTCAAAGGTCATCTAGTCCAACCCCCCTGTAAGGAGCAGGGACATCCCCGTCTAGATCAGATTGCTCAGAGCCTCATCCAACCGGGCCTTGAACGTTTTCAGAGATAGGGCATCAACCACCTCTCTGGGCAACCTGTTCCAGTGTTCTACAACTCACACTGTAAAAAATTTTTTCCTAATATCCAATCTAAATCTACCTCCCTCTATTTTAAAACCATTACCCCTTGTCCTATCAAAACAGGCCCTACTAAACAGCCTCTCCCCATCTTTCTTGTAGGCCCCCTTGAGGTACTGGAAGACCACTATCCCTGGAGCCTCCTCTTCTCCAGGCTGAACAGCCCCAACTCTCTCAGCCTGTCCTCATAAGAGAGGTGCTCCAGCCCTCTTATCATCTTTGTGGCCCTCCTCTGGACCTTCTCCAGCTGGTCCATGTCCTTCTTATGTTGGGGGCTCCAGAACTGGACACAGTACTCCAGGTGGGGTCTCACCAGGGCAGAGTAGAGGGGCAGAATCACCTCCCTCGACCTGCTGGCCACGCTCCTCTTGATGCAGCCCAGGATGCGGTTGGCCTTCTGGGCTGCAAGGGTGCATTGCCGGCTCATGTTGAGCTTCTCGTCCACCAGCACTCCCAAGCCCTTCTCCTCAGGGCTGCTCTCCATCCATTCCCTGCCCAGTCTGTATTTGTGCCTGGGATTGCCATGACCCAGGTGCAGGATCTTGCACTTGGCCTGGTTGAACTGCATGAGGTTGGCACGGGCCCACCTCTCCAGCCTGTCCAGGTCCCTCTGGAGGGCATCCCTCCCTTCCAGCGTGTCGACAGCACCACACAGCTTGGTGTCATCAGCGAACTTGCTGAGGGTGCACTCTATCCCACTGTCCATGTCGCCGACAAAGATGTTGAACAGGGCCGGGCCCAACAGGGACCCTTGAGGGACGCCACTCGTGACCGGTCTCCACCTGGACATTGAGCTGTTGACCACCACTGTCTGAGTGCGGCCATCCAGCCAACTCCTTATCCACTGAGTGGTCCATCCATCAAACCCGTGCCTCTCTAGAGAGAAGGATGTCGTGCGGGACAGTGTCAAAAGCTTTGCAGATGTCCAGGTAGATGATATCTGTTGCTCGTCCCTTGTCCACTGATGCTGTCACCCCATCATAGAAGGCCACCAGATTGGTCAGGCACGATCTGCCCTTGGTGAAGCCATGTTGACTGTCACCAATCACAGATGAAGATGAATGTGCCATAATAAGGAGCAATCCTGTATAACCAGAAGAATTTTCCATTGTTGCATTTTGGGATTCATAGTGAACTATATTTCCATTGTTTGAATGCTTTTTCCTTTTTTAGTTGAGACTGGTCATGGCTGGCCAGAACTTACAAGATGTAACTGTGTACCCACATCCAAGGCAGAACAGTCCTTCTTAGCATCGTGTCCTGTCTTTCACAGAGGTTTCTTTTCTACCGTTTTCGGTTACTTTTGACAAAGATAATCCAGGAGACCTTTTATAAAATCAAATGTGCAGCTATTGTCTTTTGTATTGCCAGACTGCTGTTGTTCACAAGGTGTGTCTGTCACTGAATGATGGTTATCCTGAAACATGGTGACTGAGAAACGGCTGGAAAGCAGAAAGCAAGTCTGGTAATGTGGCTGAGGTGCATTAGCAAGAGTCCATTTGTCTTCAGTCAAGATAAATAAATTCTACTTTTCAGTGCACAACTTAGAAAGACAAAAATCATTGTGATAGGGTTTGTATTTATTGTCTGAAAATAACTATTACACATTCCATCTGAAACATCCTTTTGTATTAAAAAAAAAAAATAGTGCACGTAAGCATTATCCAGATCAATAAATTAGGTAGCATTTGTGGGTATCAATGTGTGTCAGAGAAAATTTAGGTTTAGAAAGGCAGAATAAGCAAGTCTTTATTGTACTTGAAGCTATTCTAAAGCTTTTGTTAAAACATTTTCTCTGTGTTATTTCTGCTCTTTGAAAGCCGTGGTAGTTCTTCAGCCAGGTGCGATGTTAATATACAGAAACGTGAGAAATAAGTTGTGGAATGATCCTACAATAGAGTCATTATGATGTACATGTATAATCATGTTAGTTGCCAACATGAAGTCTTAACATTTTCACGTTTCTAAAACATGAACCTTTACTCTCCTCTTCAGTGTGAAGATATGGTCTCTTGGTCTTAGTGCAGATGAAAGTGCTTTTGACTTCAGCTAGAGTAAGAAACTATTCTGTTGTAGTCTGTGGAAGGGTGCTCTAATGTCTGGGCTGCCTTTCAGCGTGCATATTCCTGGAACTTAAAAATACTGAAATAAATTTTATTTAAAACTTAAAAGAAAAATGTTGAAGCTCAATGTAAATTTTTGTTTTCAGCCAGCCTTTTATGTAGATAACGTTCTCAAGCTGTGAATGTGAGTGGCCAAAAAATATGAGGGCAAACTAGAAAAATTCTGGCATACCTGCTAGTTTGGATGTAATTTTCGTATTTACGATAGAAAAGCTTGAGGGAGTTACCTCTGTATAGTGTGTTTACTTGATTTGAAAATGTAAGTTTTGGAGTGTGGGAGAAACTCGTATATTGCTATAAATTGTACCCTTTAGAAGTGATACTAGGATCTTACATTGCAGGTCTTCAATTAGTGAGTGTGGTTTTTATACTGTCAGTTGGCTTTTGAATTTTCTTTTATTGACAGCATAGTACACACCATTCCGTGGTTGCAAGGACGCTTGACTGTTTCCTGCAGGGTATCAGAAGCACAAAGTTAGAAATCTTATGCTTTCTATCCACTACCAAGTGTAACTTCAATCAACATGCACTGTTGGATTGTAATTGCAGTAGATTGTAATTGTTTGCTCTAATTGAAGTAGAGTGTTTACTGGTGTGAAGAGTAAGCCAGAGAGACGAGATTCAAAGTTCTGTTGGAAAGAAAAAGGATTTTGTAATATGTATAAAAAACAAGCAGCCATGTAGCCTTTTAATTGTTTAAATAATAAGCATTTTATTGTAGAGGATTAAAATAATAAATATGCTATGTTATCTTTAAAGGCTAATAAAAACAAACACTCATGTAAGAGAAGAAGTCATAACCTCAAAGTGTGGTCGCTTTTCTTTATAATAATGTAGTTTCTGCCGTAGGACTTGTTCTAATTCAGACCACATTTGGAAGATCCTTGAAGATTCATGATGCATCATATATTTATAGCTATTTTGAGTTGCAAATTGCATTTCTTGTTCAAGCAAGAAGGGCAACTTCTGCCCTTTGGAAAAAAACAATAATGAAAGTGCACTGGATAGTCTTTTAGTTCCTGAAATCCTGTAATTACATACCTTTGTGTACCTGTAAATTTTTTGCATCTGGCCTTTTCTCTTGCTGAGCAGTGTTGGCTTGATGAGTATGAAAACCATTATTGGTGTGCATTTTTGCCTTGTATCTGATCTGTGTGCAGCTATTCATAAGATGTTTTCTGTTCCTTGCTTCTCTGCTTTAGTGTGAACAATCCCACCTAATGAGAGAGCACGAAGATGTGCAGGAGCGAACAACACTACGCTACGAGGAGCGAATCACAGAGCTGCACAGTATCATTGCTGAATTAAATAAGAAAATTGATCGGCTGCAGGGAACAACAATAAGGTATGGCAATTTTCTGGAAGTTCTGGGCCATGCAAGAACGGTGCAAAATACGGTGTGAGTTATGCTCTAAATATAATTTGATGATGACTGGAAGGTAGTTAGGTTTGTTATGACTAGTACTGAGTAGCTGCCCATAATTAAGGTGTATGTTCTGCAGAGTATCATCCTAAGGCTCTAAAGTGCTGTATTCTCCCTGGCAAAATCACACTTTACAGAGCCTAATGAGCACTGCAAAGAACTGCGCGGTGCCATCTAAATATTCCTAAGCGTAAGAAACATGGTGAGGTACCAGATAAGTGATAACAACGATATATAAAGGAAGATGTAGCCACTCAGCATGCAGCTCTGCTTTTAACTGTTTTGTGGCATCCTGTAGATCACCTAAGCCACATCACTAGTGGTGAGAAATATGACTCAAATGGATTTCAGTAGATTTTGCATCTATTTGTACTGGTATTTGTGACAAACCGCAACAGTACAAATCACATTGTTGTCTGTCTTTGAAGCAGCAAATCTTGGGGTGTTATACTATGTCATTACTTGTTACTGTGTCAAAAAAAACTTTACATTTGACTACAGGAAAACACTTTCCCTCACTTCCTTTTACCCGTTATTCTCAACCTAGAGAAAGTTGGACTAGAACGAGGAAGGAGCATCTTAAAGTTTAGCTTGTCAGGATGCAACTAAACTACAAGAATCTATGGATGTTCTAGAGAACATCAAATTAGGTTTGACACTTTGGTAGGTAATGTTGACATCGTGCTCTACCCGTGTAGCAAATTTGCGCTTTTCCTTGCCTATTGGCTGCAAGTTTTTTGGTAAGTTTTTTGTTCTTCCTTGTAAATGTTTCTACTAGCACAAGGCAATGTTGTTACAACTTCTCACTTAACCTTTCATGAAAATGTTTATACGCAAAAAGAATAAGAATAAGAGAAAGTATCGTGATGCATATATACCACTGTAAAAGCAGGGATAGAGTCACATTATGTTAATGATATTTAAGAAGGCAAATACTGCCAACTCTGTGATGATCATAACTAACAATGATCATGGTGAGATTTTTCAGGTAAGTATTTTGTAAACTAGTAGTACTTCTCTGAAAAATTCTTATTACTCCCTTGTTCATTCATGCTTGAAACCTCTGCAGATAGACTTCACATTTGGCTTGTTTTGAGTCACCTTTCTTTTTAGCCTGATACTGGCTGCCCATGCCACCCTCCTCTCTACCAACTGAAAAGACTGAGAAGCATGAGAGCTGCATTGATGTTTTTTTCTTGCATGGCAGAAGAGCCATATGGCATTTGAGAAAAATATCACATAGAATCCATAAAAATTGTTTGGAGTCACTGTGGCAAGCTGTGTGCCAAGTGGTGTCTCAGTTACAAAATATTGGAATCAGGTGGATGCTGTGAATGTTTAACCATGTCAATAAACAAGTCAGCTGTGGCATGCACAGGAAAGTGAGGCTTAAAAACTGAGCTTGATGAAAAATGCGTGCCACTTCTCATGAAAAGTGCGGCTTTGCCTCCTCGTTGAGGGTGCAGGCTTTTGAAGGCACGAGAACAGTACTGCTGCAATAGCTGTCACACCACTGTCATGCTCCAGCTCTTTGGTCTTATTGTGTGAGAGTTCATTTTGCTCAGACAGACAGGATGCCTCTTCTGGCTTTGTTTGTTCTGGTTTTATTAGTAAGGAGAAAAATATTTATTAAGTTAGTGAATTTTTTACTCCCTTTAGTGATTGGAATAGCTTGTTTTCTTTGGCAGGCCAATAATTCAGTGTCTGGGGAGCAGAGGAGTAATATTCTTCCTAAAAATGTCAGAGGTAGGATTGGAGGGATTCCATAGGATTCATAAAGACAACTGAAAGAAGGAAAGCTGATGCTACCTGCTGTGACTTTCTGTAAATCCACTCCGGGATCTACTTGCGTCACTCTTGAGAAGCTGTTCCATCCCAGAGAGCAAGGATGGTGTGATTGCCAGTTCTTGCTAGGACAGGTGTGACTCACAGCACTCCACCCTTGGCCACAGGGACTGAGAGCCTGGGAGCTGGAACAAAACGGTCTTGAGAGAAAAGGTTCTGGGAGCACAGCCCTGCTAGGGCCTTGACATTTATACTTTCCTCTAAACGAGAACACAGGAGGGATTTTAGTTTTGATTTGGTTTGCAGATACCTGCAAGTCATACTGAGTGGAGGCTTTACTCGTGCTATGACAAAATTTAGGCTCTCATTCTGGAAACAATTTTCTTGAGTTTACATTAATTGCATAACAGATAAGTGTTTCTCCAGTGCTGACAACAGAGATTGTACGGTATTTTTGTATATCTTTTTAGGCTGTAAAAATAAACTAACATGTAGCTTGACGTACTGCTGCTTTATGACATTCTTCATGCTTTCTTCCAGAACCCAAAAATATCCTGGGAACAATTAGAAGAAACCAGAGTTTCATGGAGAGTTTTTGACTATCCTCCTTAAGCTGTACTATCTTTAAATTTGTAGCTCATTGTTTGATTGTGAGTAGTGCCCTCAGAAAGTAGAGCAGAAAGTACAGGGAAAGAGTTTAAATCTGAATAAGATTATTGCAACAATTTGAGGAGTGTTGGCAGGCTGTATAAGCTAGTTAATATTCTCCATTCTGAGAATTTTTTTCTTTTTTTTTTTGTGGGGTGTTGTTTGTTTGTTTGTTTGTTTTGTTTTATTTTCTTTGCAATGTCAGGTGTTTTACACAGCTTGAAGTGTAATGGCTTTTGCTCATGTGGTTTAGGAATGCCAGCTCTAGAAGAGAGCTTAAGTCACATGTCAGTGCCTATGCCTCTTCCCAGGTATATGCTGGTCTTAGCAGCAGTAATCTTACAGAAATATTTTTAGAACATTCCAGGGTTGTTTTAGGACTGCTAGCTATTTCTTGGGTACAACAAGTTTCATATGTGTGGCCCCATAAAGTTGCTGCTCTTGCATTCCATTCTTCCAGCATTCCCTAAGGAAAATGAGGTCACCATGGTTGTGGGAGCAAGCCAGCATTCATCTGCTATTGTCTCATCTCCCTGCTGCTACTCTGGATAGCCCAGCTGTTCTGGAAGCCGAACCTCACCCAAAAAACAGCTGAAATAAAGCTGTAACTGATTTGATACTAAGGCTAAGAAGAGAGTTGCCTATGCACATACTGTGCAAAGAGATGAGCCTCTTGCTTGCCTTGCTCTTCATGAGTGACAGTGCAGAATTTACCTGCTACCAGCTCAAGAAGGTAGCAATGTGGGAATAAAAAGACACTAAAGAAGTGGTCCAGTAGAATGAGGGTGTTTTTTTTTTTTATTTGAGAGTCTGGGGACATAAGCCTTGGCTCTGTTTTTTCTTGGAAAACTATAATTGTGTGACGGCGTCTCCCTGTTCTTGTCTGCATTGTTAGGGAGAGAGTGGGAGTACGTGACTAGTATTTTGCTTAAGTTCATTGTAAAACTCAAGTCAAATCCATGTCTCTGCAGTTTAGAGAGAAGGGTGTCATGTGGGACAGTGTCAAATGCCTTGCACAAGTCCAGGTAGATGACAGCATTGAGAGCAGCCCTGAGGAGAAGGACTTGGGAGTGCTGGTGGACGAGAAGCTCAACATGAGCCGGCAATGCACCCTTGCAGCCCAGAAGGCCAACCGCATCCTGGGCTGCATCAAGAGGAGCGTGGCCAGCAGGTCGAGGGAGGTGATTCTCCCTGTCTACTCTGCCCTGGTGAGACCCCCACCTGGAGTACTGTGTCCAGTTCTGGAGCCCCCAACATAAGAAGGACATGGACCAGCTGGAGAAGGTCCAGAGGAGGGCCACAAAGATGATAAGAGGGATAGAGCACCTCTCCTATGAGGACAGGCTGAGAGAGTTGGGGCT
>JAAGAY010004481.1:0-12481 GCA_011801015.1 Ardeotis arabs
GAACACTGGAACAGGTTGCCCAGAGAGGTGGTGGATGCCCCATCCCTGGAAACATTCAAGGCCAGGCTGGATGAGGCTTTGAGCAACCTGATCTAGTGGGGGATGTCCCTGCTCCTTGCAGGGGGGTTGGACTAGATGACCTTTAAAGGTCTCTTCCAACCCTAAACATGCTATGATTCTATGATTCTATGGTTTGTATGGCTGCTGCCGTGAAGAAGGACATAGAACAGAGAGCTGTCAGGAAGAATTGTCACTTACTCTGAAAATCATATTTCTTTGGAGACAGTAGCAGAAAATACATCTTTTCAGGGCTTTTTTTTTTGTTTTATTTTCTCCCTTTTAAAAAAGTGTGAACCCAGTTCCCCTTCTATATGGCAGAAAATGTCCTAAGTCAGCAACTAGCTTCACTTCTCCCAATCTTCACTCAAGCAGTTTTAGCCCAAGTTGTGCAGGTACACACCTAGATGATGCTGGGAATTTGAGTAGAGTGGACCTGTGCTTCTCGCTTTTTTTTTTTTTTTTTTAATTGCACATGAGGAAAAGAGAGATTTCAGGATAGGAATGAACTTACAGTCCAAGGTCAGACAATTTTTGCTAGTGAGAGTGAGTGAGTCCTGTACAGGTATCACCCACCCTTTCCATTGACTTAATCCAGAACTTCATTTAAATCTCAGTGCATTTCTTTTGCATTCACTTTCCAAAATATCACTAACTCTTCCCATTCTTCTTCCCCACTTCCTTTACCATCCTTTCTATGTCTGAGTTTTGTCCTTCTCAAAAGGGTGGCAAAATTCACTATCACCTATTCTAGTGCAAAGTATTGCATTATCCTGCTTAGAAACAGACCTCTTTATGATTGTTTAGTCAAAAATACAAAAAGTAGAACAAATGTCTCTGCTCTAAGTGTGACAGGTAATCTATCATTGTTAAAGCAACAGCTCCACTGAAGGTTATCTTAGAACTGTCAGTTTTCCACAGAGCCTAATTTGAAGATAGATAAATTCTGAGTTAATTATCTGTATTAAAATAAGAAATAGTTCCGTCCATGTTTTCAAAAGAACTTGAAGAGGAGAGTTGGAAACAGATTTTTCTTGTTCCAGAAACTGTTGCAAACACACATCTACAAAAAGCAGGAGTAAGGACGCCTGAGAATATAAACTATTTAGAACAGTGTGGGACATGCTTTTCTTAGGGATATGCATTATCATATCAATATAGAACTTATCACAGCCTGTAGTTACAACACAATAGGTCTAACCATCCCTAAGGATGCCCAATGATGCCATATCAGCAAGGACCAACTCAATTTCACTTTTTCTAGGGTCCTTCAGTTTGTGACTAGCAGCTGACTATTTTCTGCAGCTATAGTTGATGATCTCACTTATTTGAATTCTTATCTTTTCCTAGCAACAATTAAAAATATTCTGAATGCATTTACAAAATCTAATACTAACCTGTTTGTGGCGGGTGGATTTGATTGATTAAAAAAAAATGCATCAGATAGATATCGGTATGTGTACACTGGGTAAAAAGGATAAATTTCATATGACTATGGTCAAATGAAATGAAGAAGTAATTTTGGATTTATTATGTACAGATGTTTTAAGGAGGAATGGGACAGCACAGCATAGGTGCCAATTAGCAATATTAGAAATGAAGAAGTGAACAGAATGGACAAAGAGAAATAATCAAGGAAAGGAAAGATAAAAGAAAAATAAAAACACTGGTTCTTTTATAAAACAATGTCTGTCTGCATGCCACTGAATTAAAACAAGTAGAAGGACAAAGCAGGAACCTGCAGAGTCACACATACAGAGGTGTGGACTGCTGTAGCGTAATGCATCTCAAATTATTCCACGTGAACAGAGCTGTAGTTTTACTTTTCCTCTCCACCAGGTCATATAGCAACACAAAATATACCTGAGCAGTAAGAAGCACATTACTGCATCACCACTGATGATGCTGGCACAGTAGTCCCATCTGACCAAGATGCTTGAGCGAGGAGCTGGGGCACCTTCTGCAGTCAGAGTCCCCTGGAGCATTCTGGAGCACCTGAGGCTGGAAATGAAAGCAGAGCTTTGGTATTTCACATTGCTCTTTGGAGACATCATTAGATAGTCTAGGCTCCAAATTCAGATAGTTAGATGACTGAAGTTACATGGTGCAAATAGATTGTCTGTTTCAGCCTCCATGATGGTCCATTTTCTTTATTCTGAGCATCTGGAAAATACCTGAAGAGATTATGTTTAGCCCCTGTTATTTGTGTAGTGCTCTATGGTCACCAGACGAAGTGATAGGAGTGCAGATTCATTTGTATTGCATTGTTGCTTATTGGTCCTAAGCAGGATAAATCTTTGTGAGCAGGAAATTGTATACCACTGCAGGTTTTCTAAAAGCTGACTGGTCATGTGTTACCTATTGGCAAATATATTGCATGATTTGTTAGACATACATCTTCCAATACTCCTATGTTGGTTCCATCAACTCTATGACTATTACAAAATCAATACGATATTGAAAAAAAAATGTTGAAAAGTCCTTAGGCAGTTGGCTTTTGGTAGTCTATAATAAATGAGCGTGACTGGCAGTTTTAAACCTTGCATTTCAGATACATAAGTATATATCAATTAACAGGCTAGAGATGCTGAATAAGCTAATGTGTTTGTCACCATTGCAGATCCATGCTCAGCTGTGCTGGTGTTTTCTTTAATAAACACTTGCTCAAGGGGTCCAGAAGCATAGTTTGTAACCTACCAAGTTGGTGCAGAATGAGATAAATTAATAAAATGCCAGTGCACAAGACCTCCTTCAGGCTCTCATCCAACAATTGTTTACACAAAAAGGTAACTCACACATTTGAGCAATCCACTTGCAAATGGACACTTACACAAAATCTCACATACATCAGAGAGCTTGACAGTTCCTGGCCTCATTTACAAGTACGGTCTGTGATCTGAATCCTGTAGTGAGGGATGCAAACTGAGAAAGTATGAGGTTAAAGTGGACATAAACATCCACAGAAAAATCAAGATTAATTGTACATTGTTAGGAAAATAATTGATAAAGTTGTTGAATTTGTAATTTGCCAAATTTCTAGCAGAATAAGCTACTTTCTTTTCCCTCTCTCAGTGCTCTGAAATTATGTTTGGTACTTAAAAAAAAATCTTGAAAGCAGAGCAGATCATCAAGCACAGACATCTAAATTTCATTGCAATCCAGTAATAAAACTTTTGCCATACAGATACGTTTCCCCTTTCTCCCAATATACGAAGGTAAAAATTGATTGAAAATGCGTAAAGTAGTTCTCTGATTCTCATTTCTAAGCATATAATTGTTTATATACCTAACAAATTTCAGTAAGGTCCATGCAGTGTCCAGAAATAACAATGACATTATATGAAATGAGCATCTCACAGGCAGTAGTGACACTTAGGACACTGATGTCTATGGAAATGCCAGAGATGCCCTCTTTATCAGGACACAATAGGATCCTGAGCATCCAAGTTTTTCTACTACTTTCCAGACTATTGCTTTCTTTTGAACAATTGATTTTCAATAAAATATTACCAATCACAATTAAGTTTGGTTTTTTTTTTTTTGTTATCTCCAACACAGTCATTTACCCTACTTAAACATTCAAGCTGTATCCATTATGTACACATTCACTTTACTAAAATTGTGAAATTCTCATCTTTAGAAAAGACAACAATGCTCATGGAGTTTTTGTGTTCTTCACATAAATATTTGTGCAATGTATTTGGTGTGGCAACATATGATTGCTGAAGATAAAGCATATCCTTGAGGCACAAGAGTACTTCTAATAGTGGAAATGAATGACAATCCAGTCTCTGTGCAGGTTGGGGAGGGAGAGAGGAGAGGTGGATGAGATGCGTTAAGTGCTCAGTGCAAATTCCCAAAAGCTTATGAATATGCAGAGGTATCAGTGAGAATGCGTGACTATGGGAACATTTTCAGATAATAATTCTAGAGTTTTCTCAACAATCTGTATGTAGTTTGCCATCTGCAAAGCCTCTTAAAGGAGTATGAATATGGAGTAAGTGCTAAATGTAACCAAAGCCTATTTACAAAATAAATTGGCAGATTTCATTTTGTTTGCTCTGGAGAACTACTGCAAATATGTTCGTTCAAAATTTTGTTTAATTTATGCTAATAAAATAGGACAGATCAGTAATAGGGAAGGAAAAAAAAAGGGCATAGTAAAACACTAATATGTGAGATCTGAAAGCTGTGCATTTTTAAAATTTTTATCAACTACTATGTTTTATGATTTTTTTTTCCTATATGATCCTATGTGACCATCCCTGGGGCACCAGAAAACCAAAAGAAGTTAGAGTAATTGATTAGTAGTTGCCCAAAACCACCATTCATCTGCCACAAATGTTGCATCAAAGCTGACATGTTTTCAAAACCTTTTCATTCGACTGGTAGTGTAAGGAAAGCACAAAAAGGCAAATCACATCTACAGTTCTACATGATCAAATAAAATAAAAGATTCACTGCCACTATCTAAGAAATACTTTTAACAATTTGTTGCAATATTTTTTCATCAAAATAGAACATGTTTCCTCAGTGAGAGAGAGCTGGAAACACAATGAACGTTGTTCAAAGTATAAGCTAACTTAGTGCTCTATATATCACAAAGGCCAGGACCATTCCTGGCTTTCTCTAGATGTGATGACATCTTGGTGAAATATAGGATGGTCTGAAATGGTATAACACCATTAGCCACACCATTCCCCTGTCGCTAGGCACTACACCAATGACCTGTACCTGACCTGGGAATAAAGAGAGAAATGCACCACACCCCATTAGGATTTGTCTGTACTTACAGTCTCTTACATATATTGGAGCTGTATTAACATATTTTTCAATGTACGGACTTTGTTGTGAGTCTCATAAGCATCTAATTCAATTTTCAGGCCCCAAAGCCTACAGGTTTGGTCTGACCACTTCATGCTAACTCATGTAAATGTTATGTGCATTCTATTTTAGGAGGGAGTCTGACTATAATTATTAATAAATAATAATTATTACATTAGTTAGAAATGCAATCAACTTATTTATAATTTAATCACTTGACTTTATTTACTTGAGGGAAGTGATGTGAGATTGCAGATCCTTTTGCTGTATAAACAGTAGAAATTATCTGGAAGTCTGGAACTGGTCCTCCTCTTTCTCCTTGCTGTCTGTCTGACTTGAAGAGGCAGATTAGGCTGAGGTTTTCAGAGCATCAGAAGTCTCATAATTGTTGGAAAGGAACAATCTCATCTGCCTTACCATGCTCCCAAGTGTATAATTCTGACCATCCCCAGTGCCCGCTGGACATCCCACAACCCAATTCATCTAACTAATCCATAATTATCCTCTTTTTTACTTCCCCTGAGTTGCTGAGCCAAGAAGGCTCGGTAAGGGATTTGGCAAGGACTGGAGGGGTGTAAGACCAATCAGGGAAGCATGTGACTGGCAGTAGGGAGGAGGAGTGTCAGTGGGGAAACAGCATCCCTTCTTTCAGTGGTGGTAGGCTGCTAGACTGGCCAGCTCATCTCCATAAATTGTTGCCACAGGTTCCTAAGGAAAGAATAAGTGTGATCTTTGGGTCCTGGTAACAGTATTTCAGGCAAGCTTGTAAAGCAGAGAGAAGAGGAAAAAAAAAAAAGTAAGTTCTCTTTCTCCAATTTCCTTCAGGTTTCCTAAAGCTTTTTTTTGTATTGCCTTCCTGGATCTCTGACGATGTTTCCCCTTTTAGTATATGAGGGAGTTTAACTACTTAATTAATTGCTGTTAATCACATTTCTGCTGAGAGCCCATACTCAAAAGCCTTTTGAGATGTAATCTGAAGAACCTGTCCTCTTCCACACCACCTTTGTAATACTTGTTTAGGTATGCCAAGGAATTGTACACACCTGCAATCTGTACAGCGTTGGAAAAAGAGATGACTGATAGCAACAGAAGAAAGATTGCAACTCTAGGGGGAGGAACAAAGGCAAGGTGAAGCTGAAGCTGCTGTCTTCCTCCTCCATGCAGACCTAGGTCTGAGCAATACCATGAAAGATGTGCAGTGCTGTCTGTAAAGAATGATGGCCATTGCTTCACATGTGCACATCCCCCCAAGAATCTCTGTACCTGCATCAGTGGGCTCATCATGTTTTCTCTAGGTGTTAATGGTAATAACTGAAACTGAAAGTAAACAAGTTGCCTGATAAAAGTCAGAGGCCTTGATGAACGTATATAAGCTATCTCTGTCTTTAGAAAAAATTAATGAGTGAGGATTTCAAATCAACAGAAAATATTTGCAGATCTTCAGGTGTATATGTGGTATAATCCATAGCACATGTTCACGTTTCTTCAATGTAATACAAAATGGTGATTATTTCGTAACTGTATTAGAAAAATAAAAGAAAGGATCTCTGAAATAGATGAGTTGTTTATCTTGATAGCATAGTGAATGTTACTTGAATAAGGTGTCAGGATGCTAAAACATAGCCACAAAGCCAATAGGTTTTATTAACATGCTTTGATCCATCTCTAGTGCTGCTTGATGTTTGGTTAGAAAGCCTTCATAAGCCAGAAGTGTTATTTCTCTGAGGTTGATGACTTTCTTTTATTCCTGTTGCTGTTTAGATTTTATAGTGAAATACAAAGATTTGTCTCAAAGAGACATATTAGGAATTCATAGTATCTATAGCTCACTTTGAAGATGTTCTAGTGTGTCTTGGACTTTGATCCACGAGAGGTCCCCTCACAAGCAAATGAATTTTTTCTTTTATTATTATATTTTGAGCTAATTCATTCCAGATTACCTGCACCACATTAGGTATGTTGAAAGCTCAATATATGTGAGCTATATAAGAAAAAAACCACCTTCTAGTAGTGGTTCAGTCATGAAAGTCTTCGGAATTAGACAGCACAGAAAGAGTACTTTTAGCTTATGTTTCTGCATTTTTGGCAGATAAGATGCAAAATGAAGTGTGGTTATGTAGTTCTGAAACTAATTCAGAAGCCTTATTTTTCTAAAGAAAAGTACACCTTTTTAAGCAGTTGAAAAACAAGCTGTAATTACTGGCTTGTTTTGTTAAATAACTTGGTTTATGCTCAGAGTAGTAAACAAAGTTATAAGATAAAAGGAAAAGGAATTAGGCTGCCTCAGATATATTGTGACTGGGACAGGTATACTCTGTGGTGAGCCCTAGAGCTCTCATCCCTTGTTATCCAGGAGAGAGGATGAATGACGTCCCACTCCTTACAAAGATGTGAGTCCAGATTTGCTACTGCAGGAGATCGAGGTAGATGTCCTGCTTTCTACTACTGCTTGTAAGCAACCATCATACAAAGTCTGCTCTGTCAATGGATTTGTGTTATTATTGTTGTTCTGTATACGATACCACTATGCTTCTCCAGGACCCTTTGGAAATGGGAATGAAAGGATCGTTGGTTTTAGCTTTGTAGGTAATTTTGGTGACTCTGAGCTCTCTATTTACTGATGAGGAGCAAAGCTGATGTGTGCCTGTTTCTCATCCAATTCCGGAGTCAAGATACAGTCAGAGCATGCTGAAAAGCACTCCAGGTGTCATAGTAGACATGTATCCTACAGGTTAGATATCTGTTTTAGCCAGACTGTTTCTACTTTAACATTCTACTATTTCTAATTTAGTGTTCATTATACAGTAGGTTCTGGTCTGAGCTAAAAATTAGTAGGAAAACTGTTTGGACTCTGTATCCAAAAGATAACGAGCAGTAATAAGGTAGCTGCATGTTTATCGTATTAGAACAGATTTTTCTTTTTTGTTTTAGATAAAAAGTGAATGTGTCTGCAAACGGAATGTGCTATTGTCATCAAAATAACAGGCATGTGCTTCTCAGATTGAAACATTCTCATCAGGTGTCATTAAAATCCCTTTTCAATATTGTCTCTGGTCAAAGAAGTCTTAGAGAATTGAAATTACATTTCTAAAGAATCCCACATAGCTGCTAGGAATTCTTTTGCATAAGATAAATGAATTGTTTCTTTAAGGATGGTGCTGCAATCTTTACTGTATAAGGAATATGTCAAATTTCGATCTCAAGTGTACAGCACAATTGTTTGAAAATATGAATAAGAGCAGAAAAAGTAGATGTTCTCCACTAAGATAATTTTGTTGTTTTGTTTTGTTTTGTTTTTTAATTTAGACAGAAAGGAGTTTTAACTCCCTATTTTAATTTTTAAATCATATCACTTCTAAATTGCCTCCACCTTCTTCCCCTACTGATAGCTTTCACACAAGTGTCAATGGAATCATAGACGAAGATATGGCAAGGTAAATCACTGCATATTCAATAAAAAGCCAAACTGTAATTCCTTTGATGGAAAATTTTCACTTAAAAGATGAATCTTCCAGAAACTGAATGCAGCAGAACAAAGCAGTGTCATTTCAATTTTACTTGAATTCTCGCTAGAACTCAGTACATGATGTCTCATCATAATAAATAAACATTCTCATGTTGTGTGCATATTTTAGCTGTCATCTGAGGAAAAGGTAAATATCATAGTACCTATTTACAAACCTCATTCTTGATCTTCCTAAATTATGTGTTGCTTTGAAAATAAGCAGCCAGCTACCAAGCAGATGCATATTGACAAATCTCCACTGAACTCAACCAAGCTCTGCCTATTTACGACTCCTCAGGATAATACAGAAGTATATAATAGCCTAAGATTAAATTTTAAATGTAAATGCATATTATCATTAAGGAATAATTTCATACAAGAACTGCAGAATTAGTAAAATATACAGCTGTCTTAAGAATATGAAGGCTAAATGTGTCCAGCTGCGGGAAAGTATGAATATTAGCAGCCTATGAAGTGTTTTTGTGATGCTTGCACAGTATCTAACATAAGCATGTGTTGTAGTACAGATTATTTACTTTTAACAGAATGCATCAAGATATTTGAAAATAGAAGGTCTTATATAGCAATTGAATAATGTATCTCACATTTTAACAGAAAATTCTTCCAAAAACACTCCTAAATTGTATTTTGCAACCTTCTGTCTAAAGTAAACGAGCTCAATAATCCACTTTCACAAAAATAGAGAATACTGAAACAGGTTTTGTGATTTGCCAAAATGACAGAAAGATCATATTAAAACATTATTATTGTAGTGATTTTTGTAAGTCTACAACTTGTGCGTGGTTGTGAAGTCCAAACATCTTTCAGCATCTTGGTGCTAAACTTGAACTGCACTGACTTTCTTCTCAGACAGTCCACTGACTCTTAATTTGAAATATCTTGGGAGAAGAAGTTGTTTCCTGAAGGAAAAAAAAAAAAATTATTTCAATGATTATCTGTATATTTTAAAAACTTGTACAACTTCTGTGGTGACCTACCTTATAAAAACGCAAAATAGCACAATTTATTTCATCAGTAGGAGAACTCATCTGTATTAAACATCACAGTAAAAAAAAAGGCCGTATCGAACCTCTGTTGATATGAACACAATAAGGAATTCACAGTAGCTTTGCTACAAAGACTCCTTTTTTCTTCATTGCAAACTGCTAAAATCAGGATGGATCCACTTCAAGCAGTTAATTTCTTATAACCATCCAAAAGCTAAAGTAAAAAAGAAAATCAAAGTGCGTCTAACAAATGTATATGTATGCTTAATATCTGTATCTCAGTAATTTTGAACTGGCACGGCTTTGTATGTGAGCTAGAAAGTATTACAAATTTCAGTTATGTGCTAAAATTTTCAAATACCAAGTTAAATTCAATGTGATTTCTTTTTCCTTGTCAAAGCCTACTACAGTACATTATTACAGAATCACAGAAAATGGGCTTGGAAGGAACTTCAAGAGATTATATTGTCCGTCTCCCATGCCTCAGGCAGGATCAGCTCTCCTAATGGCATTTCTGACAGATGTTAGTTTAACATGACCTTAAAAGCTTCCAAAATTTCTCATATCAGTAAGAAATGTATTCTCACTCTTAATTATACTAATGTACAGGTTAAACAATGATTGTATTATTAAAAAAACCAAACCAAAACAAAAACATTTCAAACATTAACTGCCTTGAAAAAAACCAAACAAATAAACAAACACAGAAGACCTTTGGGCTTCCTGATTCTCACTTCCTCACCATTAACAACTCTGAAATAAGAGAGAAAGTAAAATTATCAGCAAGCCTGGACTGATTTCATTTTGCTATTTAGTAGGTACAAAGAAGGTGCAGCCCTAGTAGGGCAAAATCTTCATCTTCCTGGGTGGAAACTGATGCTTGCGGAGAGTGATTCTGTGTATACCAGCAGGCATTTGTATGTAGGAGAACTGCAACAGCTGTGTAGGACACGTGATCGTGTCAGGGTGCATATACAACTATAGGTATAGGAGGATGGATGGATGCTTGAATACCACCTCTCCCTATTTGAAATTTTACTGTGTGTGGTATTTTGCAGACCATAAATACCCTTGAAAGATTTTTCTCCCTGATGATTCTTTGTTCTGTTTCTCTTTTGTGTATGGATAATTATGGTGGTAATTTGGCTACAACATTCTGAACTTGTATGATTTTTAGTAAGAACTACATGGATTTGAATCTGTCAGCTAGTCATAATGCTTCCTCAATATTACCCATTTAATGTCAATTATAGACAAAAAATAGCCCACTTATTGTCTCATATTAGCATCCACATCAATAATTGTGCAGAACAAAAGGCATAAACTGAGACCATCTGCTCTCACTACAATAATCTACCTAAAAAAGCTTAGCCAGTAACTCACAGTAAAAGATTCTGATGTATTTGTCTAGGATCATGCTGTTTAAGTGTCTTTTGTGATTAACATTATTACTGCTTTGGCCCATCACCTACTAGGACATATATATCCTCCTTTCAAGTAAAATATTGTCATTTTATTTTTAGTACTGTATTAAATTAAGGTGACTTCTGCCAGATATCTATAAGTGAAAACTGTACTTTTGTTTTATACTTCGTTGTCTTTCCTGTTGATGCTAACAATACTTAGACATTTCTTAAAAATTATCGTATGTGCTGTAGATTTTCATTGTTTTGACAAGTGCACAACTCTTGAGCTGTGCTAAATGCCAGTATAAAGCCATATCAAAATGTAAAATGTTAACCAGAAGTGCCATTTTGACCTGAAAAGTAAAAAAGAAAGAAAGAAATAAAAGAATATTTAAAAGCCTACAATCACAAAAGATTGTTGATATTTAAAGAGAATATACTATGACTTTTCTCATCATTGGATATGTGGAATTTTTCCTGGCAGCTTGCAAGAATAGATAGGAGTTTAAGAAACACTTACATAAAATTATAAAAGGCAAACAAATCCCTGCTGTTTTATACCACTGTCCCTATTCTATCCTTTAGCATGTCAGGTCTGTCAAGACATCTCATTTTTCTCCTGCTAACAAAAATATACAAATGAAAATAATGCATTGCAAAAGCCCAGTGCATTTAGTACAACGTCTTAAATGTTCGGTTCTGATCAACTGCAGATTCAGTAAATGCTTAAGATTAGATGTTCCCTAACCCCCGATGACAACTATTGAGACTTCATTACAGATTATCTTTGAACAGCAAAATATAGGACTTTTTCCCAAAATTGAAGTATAATGCTACGCTTCCTATGTCTGATTTTCTAACATGCTAGGCACCCATCTTTTCCTTTGATTTCAAATGGATTTTTATGTATTCACAACATGATTTGTAAGCTGTGGGACTTTTTTTTTCATTCTACTTATGCTATAAATTCAGTAACAATTTGCTTCACAATATTTAAATTAATGCTTGGGAAGAAATCAAAGATAAATTATCCCTTTAGGAAACTGGGGTTATAAACTATATTACTGGCAGTTTATGAACTGACCCGGTGACACCTGAAAACAAGATTCAAGAGGATGAGTCAATAATTCATGTCTATTTCTAGGTTTTCAAGCTTGGCTAGCATACACAATTTTTGGATTAGACAATTTTTAGCATTTAGGCTAAGAAAAAGAAGCTAATGTGGTTGTATTGATGGCTAATCTGTCTCTTTATCAATTCCTGGCTAATAACAGTTGAACAGCTTGCTGAGTTTTAACTAAATTTTGAGATTCGAAGTCTCTTTCATCCCAGTTATGTCAAGAACTCGAATTAGAGATCCTGATGAATAAAAGGCATGTAGAATTATTTCGTATACATTGGCCAGCAGTGGCCAGTGTGTATAATACATGTGTATAGCCAGCTGATCAATGTTGAAGAATGGCTTAGAGAAAAGGGTCATGGGACAGACTCTACCGAGCATTTGTACGAGCAGAGCCTTGTCTGAAGGCCTGGCTTGACATAAGTAAGTTCAAAACTGCTGAGATTACAACACTTCAGCAAAACAGTCAAGGACACAGTGCCTTTGAAGCAGAGTCGTAAATAAGTTTGAATGTCTGCTGTTAAGCCACGATAACCGCAAGTAGGAGGACCATTCAAATGTA
>JAAGAY010004482.1:0-10369 GCA_011801015.1 Ardeotis arabs
ATCTGAGAGTTGGGGCTGTTCAGCCTGGAGAAGAGGAGGCTCCGGGGAGACCTGATAGCGGTCTTCCAGTACCTCATCTGGGCCTACAAGAAAGATGGGGAGAGGCTGTTCAGCAGGGCCTGTTGTGACAGGATGAGGAGTAATGGTTTTAAAATAGAGGGAGGTAGATTTAGATTGGATATTAGGAAAAAATTTTTTACAATGCAAGTTGTAGAACACTGGAACAGGTTGCCCAGAGAGGCGATGGAAGCCCCTTCCCTGGGAACGTTCAAGGCCAGGCTGGATGAGGGTCTGAGGAACCTGATCTACTTGGGCATGTCCCTGCTCCTAGCAGGGGGGTTGGACTAAATGACCTTTGAAGGTCCCTTCCAACTCTAACCGTTCTAAAAATAAATAAATAAATAAATACTGGCTGCTACAAGGAGTATCACCTCCAGAGAAACAAATCTGCAAATATCAAGGAAACGTGTAATAATCCACTTAATCCTTTAGGTAGGCTTCATGTCACACACTTTCAGCCACCTGAAAGACAGCTATCTGTTTTAAGGTAGTCTTTTTCACTGTCTCTGTAGTCAACAGAAGGAGGGATGGGATAAAATAATGATTCATCTTACACCAGAGTAGAGTTTAAAACAATTGGGATTAACTGCTTTATGTGATTGCCTCTTCCTCAACCTGGACTACCAGGGAGAGTCTCTGAAATAAATTTTGACTTAATGCTGAGCTTCTAGGATCAGTAAAGTGACATGAAACTTCCCTCTGCTGCAAAAATTATCTCCAGCTTCTACCTCACTATCAGCTTTCCATGTCTAAGGCAATAATTAGAAAATGCTGGACAACTGTATTGGGTTTGCAAGGCCAAGTTTTGGTAGCAGGGGTGTTACAGGGGTGGCTTCTCTGAGAAGCTTCTAGAAGCTTCCCCCATGCCCAACAGAGCCAAAGCCAGTTGGCTCCAAGCTGGACCCATCGTTGGCCAAGGCCAAGCCAATCAGCGATCATGGTAGTGCCTCTGGGATAAGATATTTAAGGAAGGGAAAAAAAAACCCTGCAGAATTGTAGCTGGAGAGAGGAGTGAGAATATGTGAGAGAAACAACTCTGCAAACACCAAGGTCAGTGAATAAGAAGGGGAGGAGTAATGTTGCTCCTGGCTGAGATTCCCCTGCAGCCCATGGTGCAGCACATGGTGAGTCAGGCTGTCCCCCTGCAGCCCATGGAGGTCCACAGAGGAGCAGAGATCCACCTGCAGCCCGTGGAAGACCCCATGTTGGGGCAGGCAGATGCCCAAAGGAGGCTGTGGTCCATGGAGGGCCCATACTGGAGCAGGCTCCTGGCAGGACCTGTGGCCCCGTGGAGAGAGGACTCCAAGCTGGAGTATGTTTGCTGGCAGGATTTGTGACCCCATGGGGGACCCACTCTGGAGCAGTCTGTTCCTGAGGGACTGCACCCCATGGAAGGGATTTCCACTCGAGCAGTTTGTGAAGAACTGCAACCCATGAGAAGGACTCACAGTGGAGAAGGTCGCGCAATTCCTTCAGGGCAACCCACTGCCTTTCCTATTTTCTTAGTCTGTACAACTATCAATGCTTTGAATGCCAAGAGGAGAACAGCACCTTTATGAAAAACAGCCATTCCAGTTCAATATATGAAAAACTAGAGTGCTAGTGTCACTCAGACAAAGAGCTGCCTGGACAAATGAACTCATGTCCTAGTCAGAATAAATGCAGCCTCTTTTATCTTGTGTCATCAAGTTTCTGTGAAGCCTTCAGAACCTACTGAATTTACTAGTAGTTGCCAGTTACTAATCTGTGGCTGGCAATGCAGCATCATGGCTTCCTTTTCCTGACTGCAAGCATTTTTTGCTCCCCCTTTATCATTTCACACACTCCAGCCTGCTTCCGTGGACCACTCAGAGGTTTGGCTCTTATTACCAACATTTAAAAGGGATCAGCACCCGCCTGCTACAATTACATCATGATCTATGATGATGAATTGGATCCTAAGGGAAAATGTGTATTTAAAAAAAGGAAACAAAAAAATCAACAGGACAATGCATGCTTGTCTTAGAAAAAAAAAAAAACATCTTGCTCAGGATGTTATAAAATCTCAGTCAATTACATAATGAGCTATTAGAGGAGAGCAGACAAATGTAAACGTGGCTTTGCTTGTGTTTCTTTTTTCATATGAATGATGTACAAAGGGCAAGAGCTAGAGCTGAAAATGGTTGCATACACAGAGAAGATGTGGGTTCATTATAGCTTTTGAAGATTCAAATGATAAGTACATGCATCTTTATACTTCATACCTTCTCCAAGAAATTGAACAATATATGCAACTTTCACACCTTAGCTGGCCCTAGTTTTTATCATTTTTTGAAAATGCAAACATATTCAAAAATAGGTTGATATTGAGCATGCTGATCCCTAATTAAATTCACAAATTATTAGAAATATTTGATGTTAAAAGATTTAAATTCATTTTTTGAAACCTAATGAGTGCATTTTTTAATCCAGTATTGTGTGTACTTCTCTTGAGGATCTACTGACAATAGAGAGCGTTAAAAATGTAATTGGCTTTAAACCCTAGTAAATTAATGTTTTGTCATGATTTATGCTGTTTTGTATTCAGCTCTAAAGTTGTTTTCCCCTCTCTGAATCATGTATTGATGATTCAAATGTAAGATTCTAACTGTTATATTAATGACAACCATTTAAGCAAATCACCACACGTTAATGCCTTTTTAAAAAAAATCTTCGTCCTGCACCCATTTTCAAGGAAGGCAATATGCTAGAGCATATCCTGGAAGAACAGACAGACATATTCTTCTATGGCTAAGGGAAAAGTGGATTAAAATTATGAAAGTCTGTTACACTTTGCAGTAAATTATTTTAATATTTCCTCTGAATCCAAATCTGTATGTTTTTAAGCATCTCAGAAAAGCATCACCAAGCAGATTTTAAATTGCTGTCAGTTTGCCTTTCATTTAAGTTAGAAATAAATCTTTAAAATATTCAAAATCTTTTACTAGTTAAAAAAAAAAAGACATGCCAATTTTCCATCAGTCGTACCTAAGAGCCTCTTAGGTCTCCCTCTTTGAAGAAGCACATTAAAGGGGGTCAGAGGTTTCACAAATAAATTGGTTGGCAAGCAATATCAATGGTGCCCTAGACTGACCTGGTATATAATTGTTTGCATATCATTGCAGTAAAAGCAACAACGTGTTTAATCTGTGTGTGTTTATTTTGATCTATATACGGACCTTAAGGGTCAATGTGATTTACTCACTTTTACTGTCGGTTATTAAAAATGCTGAATAAAGTGATGGAAAGGTGTTAGAAGGCATTTGCAATTAGGAAAGAAAATGACAGTCCGCATGGAACTGCTTACTCAGAATTTTATCACAAGGGTGTTGGGGTTTCTTCTACTCTATTTTCACAAAGTCTTATAACTCATAGCCTGAGAGAAACATATCAAAGCATTTTTTGCCTTCAGTAAATGTATGGCAGGACTAATCTTTCCTCCCTGGATCTTACATGAGCATGGCTATTGCAAAATTCTGTGCATATAAAACACAAGGAACACAATATTTCCGTATTTTGCACTGCCTGGTTTGGTTTGGTTTCTTTTTTTTTCCATAGGCAGTTAATAGCATAAAAATTGCTATACTCTTCCCAAACCTGAGAAGGAATATCCCTACACAGGAGCCCACTGAAGTCCGTAGTAAGATTTCAACTGACTTCAAGGAATTTTAGTTTTCTCTGTAAAGTGAAAAATTTTCTAAGTCTCATGGAACTTAATATTCAATCAGGACCTGAGGGAAATTGCTCAGCTTTCAAATTTAAATTTTATTTAACCTTACTATTCTATCTTGCTCAATTATTTTACTCCATTAGGAATCTCTAAATGAAATTAAAATTAAAGAGAAGAAATGAGCAAGAGAGAAGCTGGAATAGCAAAACAAGAATATGAAGACAGAAAAAACACAGAAAAGAAGCAAAGATAAAGACTCGAAAGAACGAATGAATGTAGGGGGAAGACAAAAAGTTCCTTCTTTAAATACATGACTAGAGGAACAGAAATGAAAGGCCCATTCAAACATTTGAACTAGTTACACCTCAGCTGATGCACCTTGCTGAATCAGTTCTTCTGAGCGGAAAGGATAAAGGGAAGGACCAGTCTGGGAAAACATTTTTACAGCTCACAAGCCTTAATGAAGTCAAATTGTAGCACCCTTTTTTGGTGACAAAATTATCAAATGAAAAAGTTGCTGCTTTTTCATTATTTCTTTAAAACACATTCATGTCTGCTTATCACAAAGTGGTGCTTATTGAATCTGGCTGACAGTTCTTGTCTTTTTCACACTTTAGCTGATGTTACATTAGTCCCTTATGTGTATAAATCCAGAACTTTCTCCAAGAGCAATGGTGATAGTCATCATTGTTGGAGATGAAAGTGGATAATCCATATTTTACATCTGTACAGAAGTGCTCATAAATTTTCAGTCAAATTATGACAGAACAGCGAACTCTACAAAAACAATTTTTATGATTTTTAAAAAATTTTCTGTCAAGACTGTCTAAACAAAGTCTTGCACTTGGGACTTTGCCATTCAGCATCAAAACCAGCTGATTTACTGAACCCAGTCAAAATGCTTCTTGACAGAGGAATTGGACACAAAATCACAGTTTCAAAGCTGCTCCACAAAAAACATATTTTGCACCTGAAGGCTCAGTGTCATACCCAGAAGCACTGACAGGAAGACCTGGAGTAGTACCGTCATCCATAGGCTTACATTTTATTGACAGTTGAGTGTAGACAAGGTGGGAGACTCTTTATTATTTCCTTGCTATTCTGCTGCGTACAAATTCTCTGGTAAGCTACTCAGAAAGTTCCTGCTGCCTACCTCCTCAGTATAGCCCCAGGACAGCAAAACAAGTAAGTTCAGCTTTAAGCAGTACCAGAAGGGCTAAGGTACACACTGCATAATGCGCTGCGCTCTGCATAATCAGGACTTGAAACTGGAAGAGTTTTGTGCAATCAAGAGATTTCCTGCCCTGAATGCCCAGTACTGGAAATCAGCTAAGCAGTTTCAGCACACAGTCAAGTTGTAATTTTTCTGTTTGTTACCTCACGGGGATTCGTCTAGCAAGAGTACTCGATCATCTCTCATGATATATCTCTTATTTTGCTAAATACTGTGAACTACAATGCAACCACTCTGAGAAGTTGTATCTCTGTAGGGTGCAACAGCATTGTAAAATGCTAGTTGCCATTTTTCATTTGCTCCTCTAAGGGACAAGCCCCTTTTGGCCACTGGTAAAGCTTTTGAAGTTCCTTGTTTTGCAGCAGTTCATTTAAACCATGTATCCAGGCCATAGAGTTACTGCAGTCAGATGCAGCCCTCCTAGCTGGAACACAAGTCTCACAGGGAGCCGGCTGAACAATTCCCTGCTACCATCAAAGTAAGCAATTCCCACCTTTTATCGTCAATTTCCCATGGGGAGAAACAGCCTCGGCAATCTGATGGATGGTTAGAAACCACAGGTCTGATGGCCAGGAGCACCCATGGGAGTTGCCTAGCTGCAGTCACAGCCCTGGAGCAGAGACCAGCTGAGGAACGGAGCAAAAGCACTGCTCTTTGCAGGTTGCATTTCCGTACTCTGATGCTTCTTCCAGGCCACGTTATCAAGTACTCTTAGGCATTTTCAAGTGGATCTTTATATATAAGAAGGAAAACTGCTGATTTTTCTACAAGTCTCTTGAGCAAATTTGCTTACTAGCAGGACAATAACATATCTGAGAACCAATTATTCATGAAAATGCATATTTGATTTTGGCTCAAAAATGCATTAGCTATGTCTGGTTTATTTCCTTGTCATGTCAACAGGAAATAAATGGGCTCAATTAATAAAACAGAACTGCAAGTTACACCAAATCAGCTTCAACCAATTAATATTCATCTTTTTACTCCATGCACCTTCTAGCAGTTTGAATCCAAACTTTTCTTAGAAACAAAAAGGACAATTATTTAAAAGCAGGCAATTACCTTTTACTAAGACATTCCTCATCCTAAGAAAATACACTCGATACACTTTTTAAAATACACCTCACTCATTTTATGGAAAACATTTAATCCAATTTATGTTCTCTTAACAGAGCTTAATTTGATTGCTCAGACATGTGCCTTTGTAACTAAGTGTTTTCTTTGCTTTGATTTCAGAGTTCTCCCTTTCTGAAATATTAAGTGTATAATCACTAAGTGTTCTTTCCTGTTTATGGAAAAATGCCACTAAACTTCTACTATCTGTCTATAAGCTTTTGGCAAGAGTTGATACGACTGTGGTATAAGGTGATTAATGGAAGGCAAATAAAGGAGTAATTAATCAAACTACACAAGAAAGTGAAAATAAAAAATCATGCAGAGACTGACAAGAAAAATCTAAACTTCTTGTGCTTTGGCATCAATGAAAACAGACCACAGAAAAAGGCTAAAAAGTTCATGAATATGCTCCAATTAATCTGTATGCATACTGCAATGCTCTTTAGTTTGGTTCATTTAAATCTGAAATTCCCTTCCCCGTTGATGTCAGCTAGTTAGCCAAGATGGTGCATTACTCTTATGATCACTGCAGTGCATATAATTTAGATTTATCTCTTTAGGGACTCAGCTCCACCCCCTGCTAGCTAATATGCTCACCATGTTTAATGATGCAAAAAATTTCCCTGAGTACAGGTTATTTATCTTTATCAGGGGCTGCTTTTGGCTGGCTGTCAGTTATCAGCCAGAATATTTGTTCCTAAATGGTTTGTACTCATCCATATTCCAGGGCAATTCTGAGGCCCATATTATCACTGATGTTTGCAATAAAAGTGTTTCAGTTCTTCAGATACACCTTAGTAATACTGATTTATGAGTCTGGACTGGCTATATTTCTGATGCAGGGATATGAACCCTGAAATATCTGTCATGGAAGTGAAATATCTATCCAAAACCTCAGAAACAAAACCCGCTTGTAGGGGTCTTGAAGAAGTATGAGGAATGAAGATATTTCTTTGAATACATTTTGAGGGGAATGAGTCAGAGGTGAGTTTTTTAAACTGAAGATCTGTAGAAAATAAAATAAGGTTAGGAACAGGCCAGTGAAAAGAAGACAGATGAAAGTGGGAGGAAAAGGAACAGTAAGAAGGCGAAAAGTCTGGACAGAGAGGCAGGGAGACAAGAAAGAAGAAACGAGGCAGGAAACAACTTTTGCGGCACCAGATGAGTGAACACTTTCAACCTGTAAGATTGAAAATTATAGTTGGAAAAGCAGAAAACTAAAGCTTATGACTTAAAAGTTCTTGCCTGTGCAGCAATGTGAACAAGCACCCAGCCTAAAAGTGAAAGGCAGATATCCTGAGTGGAGAAAGAGTTCAAAATGTTGAATGCAGTTCTGCAGCGCAGACATGAGAGTTATGCTACAGGTCAAAGAGGAGACTAGCAAGTCTGGCAAGTAAGAAAGACTGATGGTATGAAATAAGTAAGTAAATTTCAATTTTTTATAGTTTTGACTAGGATGGCAATAAGGGCAGCAACTACGTGTCAGATTTAATGTGTGCAGTATAATAGGCTGGATTTGCTTTTCAGGGCATGCAAACATCTGTGGCACAGAGATTCCCAAGCTCACAGTAACCAAGCCTGTTCCAAAACTGGAAGCAACAAAGCCAGACATGCTCTCCCCAGGGTGGCATGCTGAGATAACACGTCTTCGCTGCTTCCCAGACCTGAGCTAATGCCTGAGCTATGCTGGAGAGCCACATCAGTTTGTTCAGAGCAAGTTCAGGTATCTCTAATAAAAGACACTTCAGAGAGTCAGAAAAGCTAAATCTCCAGATTAGATCCCTCACCTGTTTCTGTAAGTACACAATAACCCCCAGCACTGTTATTCTCTTCTTGCTCTCTATGCATCCACTTGGCAGGTAGAGTCAGATAATTAGAGAAAAACTGTAAGCAGCCGTTCATAATTCAAACAAAATTTGGTGTGGAAGCTGGCACACATAAGCCTGCCTTCAGCTCAGGAACATGTATAAGTGTCAACTGAACCATTATTATTCTGAAGCCTCCATCTAGAAGATATATCCTCCCTAGGGCCAGCACGTCCATACTATATCATGCACCCAACAGATTTTGTAACCGCACAGCTACAGAGTCATTATCCATTGTCTAGGCTTAGGCAGACACTCTTCTGGCTGCTGATTCACCAGCAAAGAAAGCTGTTGCTCGGGAGCCCATGAAATGTAGCCCTGCCAAAAGTTACAGCACTTCAGATCTGCTGGTTGAGTTGCTCATATGCTTGTCTCTCTTCTGTCTTGTCCATCACATTTCTCGGTGGTGTAGTGACTCAGGCTTATGTGAGGGTAAGGATCTGTGTTCAAAACCTTATCTTTGCCGTGTTGAAGTAGGAGATGTCTGCTATTTGAGAATGCTATTAACAATAATCCAGCTTTGCTTAATACAACCCAGAGTTAAATAGGTAGGAAGGCTGGAAATAAAGTGAGTAACCAGAGAGATACAACAGAAAAATAAACCCCTTTATTGATTTCTGAAGAGGTAAAACATCAGGCCTATTTTTAAGAATATATCAGATTTCAATAGATTTCCTGAACCTTTATGGTGAAAAGGAGGATGTACTTTGTATGCATGAAAAAGCATTGCAACAGACATTCTCATTTTTAATATACTTGCAACATTGAAGCTGTTAGGAGTTACAGTATTTATATGAAGTTTTTAACCACAAGAGAAAAAAAATACCCTAAAATTGTCTAAAACATGATTCATTTCCTTCGAAAGCCAAATAAATGTTTTCAGCCTACATCACGTACGAATGTTAGCATCACAACGGGAAAGCGGTGTGCAGAGTGGAAATACAGCACGCATACTTGAACTCCACTTTTGTTGGTTTTAGATGATATATTTGTTTGATTTCTACCATGACATGCTCTTCCTGTTCTGAAGTTTTCCAGAAGCCTAGATTAATGACAAAATGATCTCCAGTATAAACTTCCACAACGATAATAACATATGCTGGCATAGACAGAATACTATTACAGTGCCACTGAGATCCTCTGAAAACATGAAACAAACGCATAGCGCTCAAAAAAAACCTTAATTTGTGTGTTATTTCCAGTATTACTGCTGTAAATATGCAGGGACCTAACTAACTGACCATTTAATATTAATATGATGGGGCTCAATACCACAATATTCATGTGCTATGATAAGTATTTGAAATACTCACTCTGTGCTGTTAGATAAATTCCCTATTAGACCTATCCTTGATAATGTGCATATTGTTTCTGAAAGCAATTTCTGAATTATTTAGAAAACACCCGTTTTCGTCCCGAGACACAAAATGAAAATGAACTGCTGATTTTCTGCAAGTTCTTATTACCATTTGGTCTAGACCACATTATGACCAAATTATGGTGAAAACCCTTGAATAAAGTAATTTCACAGGAAGCTGTTAACCTGCTAAAGCACCAAGAAATACAGATCAGACTGAAATGAGCTTTAGTTGTATGCTTCTTGATTCAACTATTTAGATAATGTACTTTCATTTAGATCAGCAGCTAAACGTGTGAAGGATAATAGCCTTTCTTGTACAGGTATAATGAGACATCAGTGCAGTGGTACAGAATAGCAGCAAAGAGGAAGGGAAAAAAGCAGTTCTGATGCCTGAAGTTCTCTTGTGACAGACACTTTTTTGAAAGAATATGACTATGGAAGCAACAAGCATTTATGCCAGACACTTCCATATGACCAGAGAACATGAATCTGTCACCTGATGAAAACTGATTAAGGGCCATCCAGCCCAGAAGCAGAAGTTCTACTGCTATTGAGAGAAAAAAACACACAACATAAAGAGGGGGAGATATTTATGCACATGCCATCTCTTTTCTTAAGCAGAAAATAAGCAAATTTCAGGGTCAAGTTTCCTCCCTCCTGTATGTTAATGTATACAATGATACTGATAATCTGATTTTATTTTCTTTGTGTATTTGCTTTGCATCTTAAGCATATTTTTTTCTGCTACCCTAATTCACTTTGGCTATATTGCAGTTGACCTCAAAACAATGTATAAATATTTCTGGATCTCTTGAGTTTTATCTTTTGCATCAATATTTGTGCACATGGCAAACTACTCCAAAAATATAATTAATCTAGGCCCTGGACCAATGAAAAAATAATGGGAAATTTAAGGCTGTACTTAAAATAACTCCGTACAGAAGGACTTTGTTAAATGGAGGTCCTTATCCTGTGATGCTATTATCAACACTTTTACTAAATGACTATTATTAGTAGACCCAGTAAAAATGCAGTATTTCTGTTTT